>JAYMTP010005938.1:0-12689 GCA_036897365.1 Geranium brycei | reverse complement strand
AGAAGATGAATAGTTGAAGAGAAAGAGGGATAGGGTGAGAAAGAAAGAGAGAGAGGTGGAAGAGGGAGGGTAAAATGGCCATTTTACTATTCATTTTGAAATGACTATTATGCCCTTAAATTTAATTTTAGACTTTGGGATATAATTGTAATTGCATATTAAATATAAACCAAATTGAACTAGAGATAAACCAAATTGAACCGGTTCATTTCTAGCTTCTTAAACCAAGGGCATTTTAGGCATTTTAGGTATTTTAGGTATTTTAGAGGTAGGTTGTCACAAAAAAATTGTGTGGGTACTAAAAAAGAAAAAAAAATAGTTAGGGTATGAAAGTGTCATTTCGCGATAGTTAGGTGTAATAAAGTGTCATTATCCCTATTTAGTATAATGGTCATTAAATAAATGGATAATGACACTTTGTTACATCTAACTATAGCGAAATGACACTTTCATACCTTAACTATTTTTCATCCTTTTTTAGTACTATGACAATTTTTTGTAACAACCTACCTATAAAATGTCTAAAATGCCTAAAATAACCCTGGATTAAGGAATCAGAATTAAACTGATTCAATTTGGTTTTAAAACCCAAAATTGAACCAGTTCAATTCAATTACAAAAAATTAAAATTAAAATTATTGAAATTACATTGTTGTCATTTTCATTTCCCATTTTCATTCTCCATAGGCGAGAGAGGAGCGAGAGGTTGAAGAAGAGGACAACAACGTAATTTCAATAATTTTAATTTTAATTTTTTGTAAGTAAATTGAACCGGTTCAATTTTTAGTTTTTAAACCAAATTGAACCAGTTCAATTATGATTCCTTAATCTAGGGGTATTTTAGGCATTTTTAGGTAGGTTGTCACAAAAAAATTGTCAGGGTACCAAAAAGAGAGAAAAGTAGTTAGGGTATGAAAGTGTCATTTCGCAATAGTTAGGTGTAACAAACTGTCTTATCCCTACTAAATAAACTGACAATTTTAGAACAAATTAGTTTTTAAGTGAAAGTTGTCTTTACAAAACAACCTGTCCAATTTTTAATAATCATTTGACACACATAAATTTAAAAATAATTTAAGTTTATCATTTCATTTTCAGGAATTAAATTTTTTTACCCGTCAGTTTAGGTGGAAGTCGTAGGATGTCGTGAGGCTCTCTGATGAGTGAAACGAAATGAGTGGGATTCAGTGACGATCGAGTCCATGTTCTTGAATTGTTTTGGCGGTCTAACTTTGGATTGTTTGGATATTTTAGACACATTCTTTTCGATTTTGGTTTTTTTCGTTCCAAGATCTTGTAATATGGCAACGGGTGCGTTGATCAAGTATGTGTTGTGTAACCCAGTTTGAGATTTTGGTGGGTGTGTCTTATTGCCAAATATTTTAGCCGTTGTTCAGCATAACACTACTCAGTGAGTATAATAATATTGAATTTCGAAAAAAAAATATTTTTTTCAACTTCCATCCGTAGACAATAATGTAAACATATCTTTTATTAAAATTGATAGATATATCAGTAAAACTAATAAGATGGATTAAATTGATTAGGCAAACCTTGACGGGTCTAGACTATTTTTTTCCAAATTCGATATTTTTGAAAACAAAAACAATTTATATAGATAATTGCATTTAGATACACTCAACCAAACATGTTGTGCACATAATTACACCTAACATTTCTTTTAATCTTGACATATCGCCCAAAAGAATTTGTTTTTAAACATCACTTCATTAATATAATGGTCTCCTAAGCCCTCAAAAAAGTGTCCTCTCCTTACCGATCCCCTATTGTATGAGTTGGATAAGGACGAAGCCACCGACTTGATTATGAACAATGCAAAACTAAAAATTTTAGTTGAGATGGAGATTCGTCTGAATATGACTTAATGTTTATTTTATAGTACTAAATATTCATTATAATGTAAAATCTAGGGATAATATCAGATAAATATGGTTGACTATACATCTTTCTCACATAACTACACATGATTTCAATTTGTTTGTGAGAGATCAATTGAGACTATTTTAAACTCACTTTACTACATTATTATGTTTTCTTTCAACTTAACACTGATAGTTCTCATTGCGAAATAATTAAAATACTCGTAATTGTCATTCAAATGTATGCTACTGGACATTTTTTTTCTTCTTTTATCTTTCTCCCCACTCGTTTCTTCTTCCCTACCCAACTTCTACCTCCCTCCTCTCCAATGTTTCATACATTCCCTTAAATGTATTGAATTACCGACAAATTCACCTGAAGCTGAGCCGACCTGATCGATTAGAACGATGATGACAAGACAATTGGGATGAATTTGACCGATACCAACATGTTTGTGCTCCATCAGAGTCGTGGGTGCAAGGCATGGCGAGTGAGTCATTTATCATCTTAGACTCATTCATTCATTCATTCATTCATATGAGTAATTGATTCTTATTTCCTCGTAAACTTCAGTGCTAATATTTTGGAAATTTCAATTTGAATCCAAACCAAGCAAAATCGAAGAGCCTAGGTTAGTCTTTGAAACTTCCGCGCTACTAGTTATATTTGTGAGATCAAAAATTCCAACCCATATGTAACAAAATTAGCTTCCCTTCTTTGTTCCCTGTTTTTCACATTTTTCAACTAGGGATTACGAAAATTTTGGCTTTGGACTTTTGAGAACAAATGGGTTAGTCTGAAAACGAACGGGAGAGATAGCAATGACATAGAGAATGAGGAGAAAGAATGAGAAATGGAAAAAAAAGTCTAATGGCATGTCTTCTTTCTTTTGAATTACATAATATTCTAAATCTACTATTTACCATTTCCCATCTAATTCACAACGGGTTCAAAACTTATACCTCTCCACTAATAGTGTGAGGCTCAAACCGTTGCGGTGTCCCCTCGGGAACGCGCCTTTAAAACTTTAAACAACAATCATGTACATTTCGGTCATTTTTCACTAAAAACATGTTAACTAAAAAAGTGAGTGTAATAAAGTAAGTCTAAAATGTTATCTCTTATAAACAAATTGAAATCTATAGTGTAGGCATGTGAAAAAGATGTACAGTCATTTGTGCATATTATCCCTTAGGATCTATCATCTTATTTAATTTAATAATAAAAAAGGCAAATGATACGGATGACTCGTGGATTAATTTAGTTTGACCAGTGAAGTAAATAGAAGATTTAACCAATTGATTTATTTATAATTTATTCGTGCGTCTGAGTCGTGAGAGAACCATCACAATTCACATACATCAAATTCACTTCTCCTTCATCACCGTGAAGCGAAGCTATTAGGGCTCTTTCTCTTCTCTATCTCTCTGCTTCGTCCCCGACACGACACTGTCACTTTCTCTTCTTCGACTCTCTCCCCGATCCGCCATGGCCGGGATCAGATTGACGCCGGAAGATTCCGACGTGTCTCAGCAGATCCGTCCCTCCGATCTGGTCTCCGACGACGACCGCTCCGTCGCCGCCGATTCGTGGTCCATCAAGAGCGACTACGGCAGCACCCTCGACGACGACCAGCGCCACGCCGACGCCGCCGAGGCCCTCTCCTCCGCCGCCCTCCACCCCTCCGATTACAGGTCCTAATTCCACCGGAAATCAAACCAGAAGCTTAATTACTTTTGTTTTTATCATTAGTATTGTTACCATTGTAGATGCTTAGGCCTTGTTGTTGTTTTAGTGCTGGTTTTGAAGCATTATCCGAGGCTGTGAATGGTTTGCTGTAATTGATCCGAAAATGGAAGTAGAGTTTCAAGTATTGACCTTTATAAATGCTAAGGTATACAGGTCCTGCCACTCGAATTTTGGCTGAATCCGTTGATTATCAGTAATTGGACCGGAAATGAAATGAGAAGCTAAATTGCTTCTATTTTTATCATTAGTATTGTTATCATTGTATATGTTTAAGCCTTGTTGTTTTTTAGTATTGATTTTTAAGCATTATTTGAGGCTGTGAATGGTTTGCTGTAATTGATCCAAAAATGGAAGTGGAATTTCAAGTTTTGACCTTTATGAATGCTAACTTTTTGTTTTTGTGTTCAGCTCTGACAAGGAGGAGCCGGATGCTGATGCTGTGTCCTCAATGTTGGGTCTTCAGAGTTATTGGGATTCTGCTTATGCGGACGAGCTGGCTAACTTTCGCGAGCATGGTCACACCGGTGAAGTTTGGTAATTTGATGTGCTATTGTGATGTTTTTTTTACTCTCCATGCTTTTATGATTATTTATCGTCTTTTTTATGTATATTTCAAGTTTCCATGAACAAGTTGATGAAATGGATATTGTGATTTCATTAGTTTAATATGTTGCATCCCTTTGTACGTGACATGGAATGTATGTTACAAGCGAGTGTTTTGAGAGGGGGGCTTGTTCATGTTTATACTGGAAATTGAACTTTCAAGTAACTTGATAGTTGATACTTTAGATTAAGGCGGCTAATGGCGTGGATCATGATCTGGGTCTTATTTTCAAATCTAGCAAAATTCGTATGGAGCATCACAACATTATAAGTAAATGCTTTTAGTTTACATTTTGGTCTGTAGGGTCGTTTCGTCTCTACGTTTCACAATCTGATAAATGACTTTGCTCTTTGTCATGCTTTGTTGATTTCAGATTGTGTTTGAAAGTTTTTCCTCCATTTAGTTGTGAACTGAGGATTGGAATCTTATTTATATCGTGTTGTTTTCAAATCAAAACTAAGAAAGTTAGGATAAAGCTCTTGAAAGAATCTGGGTTTCCTACAAAGGGAATGTTTCTATTGTTTAAGGTTGGTTTTTAGTCAACTTCATCCTCTCTTTTACCTGTCTGGTAGGTTTGGAGCTGATGTCATGGATGTTGTTGGCTCTTGGACCAAGAGCTTGTGCATCAATATTTCAAAAGGCGGTGTACTGAATCATGATAATGCTGCTAGTTCTGATCACACTGAAGATGATCATAAATATTTATCGAGTTGGATTGTACTTGATGTTGGGACTGGAAATGGTCTGCTTCTTCAGGAACTTGCTAAACAGGGGTATGTTTTGAATTTTTTGGCAGTTATCGAACTTTATCAAAGATGAGGCGTTCACTTGAAATGAAGTGTTAATGTGAAGTTAGAACCTATCAGTATCCCATCTGTATATTGCTGTGATAGGTGTTAAATTAATTTGTGAGGTTGAAATAATTCAAGGATAAAAACGAGCTATAAGAACTTACAAAAATTGATTGATTTTGGAGAAATATATTTTGGGTATGGATGACTTTGGTGGAAGAGGGAGAAGTTCTATTTGTTGTTGCTTAATGCTTATTACTGAGAACCATAATGACAGCCGATGTGGTTCTCTTCTTTCAGCTTCATTGATTTAACTGGAGTTGATTATAGTGAAGGAGCAATTGACCTCGCTAAAAGCCTTGCTGAACGTGACGGATATCCCTTCGTAAACTTCCTGGTAAGGCTGGACTTTGACATTTTTTGTATTATGGTTTATTATTTTTGAAAATATGCTGAATCACAAAATATAATGATATATGCTTATATTTGCTGGTGCCATTTAGTATTCCTTGTTTATGTTATTTAAGATTCCTCAGAACTTTTTATCTTTGCAATACTTCTCTTCAAAATTTTCTTTGGATATTTTCACCATCTATGATGCCCATCTTGCGTGTGATGATGCGTATATATAATTTGATAGTTTTCATGATCCCTTTTAATTTTGACATTGGTTCCTAATAGGAGAAAAGAGTGGAATTTGAAATACGATTCTACACATAAAACTTGTATGGGGTTTGGTCTATTCATGTTTAGAAACTAAATCAAAAAATATTTTTGCTAAATTAATGATCGCGTATAATTTCAAGCATAATACATGGGTTGAATTGACATTGAAGGATGTGTTAAATGTCAAGTTCTATTTATCATATATGATAATCTAAATTACTTAGATGTGAGTATTCTATGCACATAAATGGCATAGGGTTAGACTTTCTGTGATTGTCATTTTAAGTGGTGAATTAGTGCTCAATGTGTCAATGGGTGTTGAGGTTGATAAATCAGAACATCAACTGACACAGGATATGTTTTAGCTAACAATATGGAATAGTCAATTTTTGTACAGGAAGCTTTTGTGAAAATGTGTAGTTTGATTGAGTGTTGGAGATTTTTTTCATTGGTAGTTTAGTGTTGCAAATGGACAACTCAAGGTCCAAAAGGGCCTTTTCTAGTGTATTTTGACAGTACTGGGATGCATGAGAATGAAGTATTTGAAAGAATTATTTAATTAAAGAAGAAATACATAGGATACATAAACTGATTAAAGTAGAATGAGATAATAGAATAAAGTAAAACTGGATTGTTACATATTTGTAAGAAAAATAAAATAAAATTGCTACCATGTTCTCTAATGTTCTTGGCTCTACATGCATTTTGGTTCTTTCTTCTCTAGGTTATGAGTACAACTACAGATTCTCAAACTATTTTGTATGTTTTATAACTGATTAATGTGTCAAACAAATGCATCATGGACCAACTTAAACATGATGTGACTAGTTTTTTCTTGACGATAACTACTTAGCCAAATCACCACACCAGCCAAATGATATTACAAAGCAGCTTTCTTTTCTTTTATACCAATCAGCTTCAATCCCTTGAAATTAGCTATTCAAAGCGGATACTATATCGTCTGATCTTTCATGGGGTTGTGTAAGATAACTAAATGATCTGTGTTGAACAATGTGGGAACTTAGTTTGAGATCATGTTGTGTATATTGCTCCTAGGATGCTTATAATCAATATGAAAATGTAGATATACAAAACTAAAGATGGATTATTTTTGGCTACGAGCTGGTGCTCTTGTAGGATTTCTACCGCATAACTTGGAATGCTGAGTTTGTGTATTTGTATTTGTATTTCTATTTGTACATAGCATGGTAATATTGAACAAAGTTTCGTAAGTTTTTAATTAATGTGATCTTACATAATTATTAATTATACCTAAATGATGTAATTAGTACGACAATTCTAACGAAAAATTATTTAATACTCTTGATAGATATTTTTTTGGCTAAAATATTTTATTTTGCCGTTTCCTAGATTTTAGTTTTAAAATTAAGGAATATACTATTCCTTATAATCATAGTCTTTGTAGTTACATGTGCATCATATAGTTTATACAATAAACTGTTGGAAATGCCATTTGGTTTTCAGGTTGATGATGTTCTGGACACAAAGTTAGAACAAAAGTTTCAACTTGTTATGGATAAAGGGACTTTAGATGCCATTGGCTTGCACCCTGATGGACCTATCAAAAGGTAAAACAATGCCTGATCAGATCTACTTTTGTCTTATGTTATTGTTATGCTGTCTATTCTCATGGAGCCATATAAAGCCGATCATTTGTGATCTGAATTTTGAACATTGCTATTTACATTTAGAAATGAGTAATATAACAGCTAGTATTCATAAAAAAGAGGATTATCAACTTGCAAATTTTTCTAACTTTTTAATTGCTTACCTTGACCTGTGGCTATCTGCACTTGGTAGATTAAACCATCTTCTTCTTCTGTTTAATCTAATAAATGCCATAAGTATCTTTTATATGTTTATTTTTATAATTTTCAGGCTCATGTATTGGGATTCAGTTTCAAGATTGGTCGCTACTGGGGGATTATTAGTAAGCATCTTAACTTACCTAGCTTCCATTGTATCTGTCTTGTGATTTCTGTGAACATGTTTATTAGTAAGCATCTTAACTTATTTTTGCCTCTGTTGTATTTGGCGTGTTAACGGTTTATGCAAACATGTTTTTGGGTTAATATGAATGGGGGCTGAGAACAATTCTCCGTCACATAAGGCAGTGTAGTCCCGAGTTATATTTTTCATGTAGATTATGATCTGGCTTTTGCAATTCTTCCGAACTACACATCCCCAATATCACAATTCTTGTGCCAATACAATATTTACTTTCGGCTGTGTAACATAAACATAAAGCTCACTATGACTGGTTGCTATGCCATTGCCAGGTGATCACATCATGTAACAGTACAAAAGACGAGTTGGTGCAAGAAGTGGAGAGCATCAATCAAAGAAGGGCTGGTGTGTCCCAGCAGCTGGGCTCCAAAAACGGCCACGAAGGTTCAAAAGACCCCCCTCCCTTCAGCTACCTAAGTCACGTCAGGTCGTATCCAACATTCAGGTTTGGTGGGTCGGTGGGATCGCGAGTGGCGACCGTGGCTTTTCTCCGGAACTGAAAGCGCCTGGTTTAACCTACCTTTCCAGGCTTGAATTCTATTGTTGTGAAACATGGCTTGAGTTTGTGGGGGGTATTTTGTGATTGTTTTAGGAGAAAAAAGGTTAGAGGATTAGTTGCTAATTCGCACGATGATGTAGGATTGTGATGTATTGCTCCTTTTGACATCAAACCTTAGGGTCGACATTTTGGCTTAAGTTGTGCATTTTGGTGGTGCCACTGCCAGTACGAATTGTGAACACTTCTATATAAGCTTAAACATAATAGAATGATATTTCAGAACATCATCAACTTTGAAAAGGGAAAGTATAAATTACAACATTTTGGCTTTCAGTAATAGTAATGTTCTAAAAACGCTAGTTGAGCAGAGATGATCTTGAAATTAATTGAGGATTAATTAGATTAAAGAATCAATTAAGAATTAATATAAGATTAAATAATGATCAACTATAGACTAATTGGACAAGTGGGTGATTTTTAGGACATTGATTAACAATAACCCAAATATTACATGCACAATCCAAGCATGTTTGAAACCACAAATAAAATAAACATGAAGCATGAGCTACACCTTCCATCAAAGACCTGTTTATTTAACATGTACAATCTTGTTATAGTATTTTATTATTTCAAATATACAAATTGCTGTACACATTTTTTCGTGATTAACAACTATAATATACATTATCCCTTAAAGATCTTACAATTTTGTATAGCAATTTGCATATTATAGAAATAGGTATTCAGACTTGCTAGCACAAGATTTTACAATTTTGTGAGGAAAATTTAGGGATGCAAACAAAAATTGCTAGTATTAAAGAAATGGGTATAAAAATTAAAGGATTTAGGCCGCCTTCATAAAATAATTCCCAAAGAGCCAAAATGGTTTACGTGGTCTTTGCTTGTATCCACTAAGCAATGAAATCTACTAAAAATCTATTTAAGGTTTTAAATTGAAGGATTAGGCAGCCTCCAGCTATTGGATTATTTGTGTCCATTGACTTAAAAATGCTAAGAAAAAAATGTTTCCTTTTCAGAAAACAAAATAATCTTTAATTAGAGGGTATTTTAAAATATTGTAGTAATATTGTATATTGGTAGTTTAACATTTTCAGGTTTTGATTACTTTCGTTCCTAGGTCGTGAACTCTGCTGTACATGAGCCATCCAAATTTGCTTTACATCAGAAGGAGTGGAACTATGGAGAGGGATTTGTCTAGTCGTTATTTGCTGAGGTGGTTTGAATTGATGTTAGTCGTTGTTAATGAAGTTTTTCAGTTTAAGAAAAACAATATAAATTGGCATTGTGCTTCCAATTTGATGTAAGAATGTTATTATGTTTTAAAATCCACTGATAATTTAATAGAAGGTCCTCAATTTTATTAGTTTATGTGGTCAACACCAGCGAATTCCTTAAATTCCTCAATTTTATTAGTTTATGTCACACTTAAACTGGTATTTTCAAAACTATTTGGTGAACGTACAAAGCCAGATGAATTTTATATGTTTATTTTTGGTAAATACATTTTTCACTATTTTTAACCCCCCCCCCCAAAAAAAGACTTGGAATGCTTAATTTTGAACCCTATTTGATCTTGAATTAATTCACTTATAAAAATGCTACACATCTAAATTAATAGGAGTTTCTACTTGGCTATATTTTTAGAGATTCCAACTCATGACCACTAATTCAACTAAAAAAATTTCAACCCTATGTTCCTTATCAATCTTGACCGAGTTTATTTTAAACTTGCTACTTATAGTGCATCGACTAACTAGAACACGTAGGTTTATCATCGAATACAAAAAACAATTAACCTTATTTTTGAGGTGAACATTAACGGTTTGGATTAGATAAAATAAAAATATTAAAATTTGTCCATCCTTATTTGATTCATGAATGAAAAAAGAAAAAAAAATAAGAAATCAAATTGCTTACATCTAAACCACAATTAAAGAAGATCTAATGACCAAACTTGACTCATGATCTTCATGTTAAAAGGTGGGTAAAACATAATTTCCTAAGAAAATAATAATAATATGAATTTCCATTAATATGATGAGATTTACATGGGGACTTTACAATATCTATATAGACTACAAAATTAAAGATGATGGTGCACAAATGCTTTAGACCTCAATATTGAATCAAGAATTGATTCAAATGAAGCAAGAGAGAGAGAAAGCAAAGGAAAAGGGTACCAAAAACAAAAGAGGAGCCAAAAGCTCCACCAACCAAAATAGCAACCTCTACCAACTCTCTCTTCTTGTTCCTTTTCTTGGTCTTGTAGTTGTGGCCATAGCCATAGCCAGCTTCATAGTTCCACCCATTTTGATGATTCAAACACCTCCCCAACCTCTCCATTATCTTCACTTGCTCTATCTTCTCCCTCAACACACTCATATTCGCGTCGACGCTGTCCTGGCTCGCCCTTGGCCTCTCTGTAAATGGAGAAAACAGAACAATATCAGTGAGAAAGGAAAAAACAAAAACATGAACTGTCTCCAAATGGTTGTGTGTGAACTAACCATCATCTCTTGGGTTGATAAGGTGAGCCCTGATTCTGAAAGAGACCATTTTAGGAGATGGCTTCAGTATTGTTGTAGGAAAGCAAGAGAAAAGAGCACAGACCATGGTGTTGTGTATAGTTTGTGCTTAGAATTGAACCTTGCAAGGCCATTTTGATAATGGTTTATATATATAAGAAAATGTTGGGTTGAAGTTACAAAACATACCATTTGTTTATTGGAAAAAGTAAGATAATCATCTCCAACTATGCCTCATTTTCACTTAGTTATACCTAATTAAGATTCAGGTCATTCATATGCTAAGTTTTTGGGTTGAAAATGCTCTTGCGTAACCATCTAATTTTCAAACATAAAAAATATAATTTTAAAATCTAAAATTTAGTTTTTAGGTCTGAAAATTAGATTTTTAGTGAAAGGGCAACAGAAGTGAGTGCAGCAGAATGACCCAGTTTTTAATTAGGAGTAATTAAATGAAAATAATGTATAATTAGGATTAGTTATCTTATGGATAGTTCTGTATACTTAAAATGAATGCGAAATATATGAGGTAGAGTTGGTAATGACAAGTGTATATGGTATCACATTGCTTGCATTGAGTTGATGATTGTGATCATTACCAAAAGAAGAGTGTTGGGCAACACCATTTGCCATCACGAAACCTTCTCTATGTCTCCCTTGTCCCTGTCAATAAGCCTTCTTATTATTAGTATTTTGGGTATTCTCTAGCTCACATTAATAGGTAATTTCCTGATTAATATTATTAGTATTTCAGGTATTCTCTAACTTATGTTAAGAGTTAATTGTGTTCGAGGAGACACTACAACGATTTGAGTCTCACACTATTAGTGAAGAAAACTGAGTTTCGAATTCCGTTGTGAATTGGGTGGGGAAGAGTTAAAGGGTAGATGTAGGATATGATGTAATTCAAGAAAATGGTAAGACTTAATTTCCGGCTCGATCCAAGTTTTGGTTAAAAAATATTTATCGTGTGACTTTTCCCACTCGTTAATAATGGTTTAATGGGTAGGCAAGACATTAATGTTCTGAAAACTCCCTTTTATATTTTAAAGTAGGTTAGCAATTTTCTTTTTTGCTATAGTAATCCGATTTGCTACAATACCTAAATTTGGCTACAATACTCGACTTGCTACAATGAGTTTTTGGACAATTTCCTAATTTTCCTTCTATTTTCTCGATTGACATCAATTGGATGTTTTCTCGAGGCGATCAGATCGTTATTTACCCTAATTTTTACTCTATTTTAAACCATTCTCATTGAGAGGAAGTATTGAAGTCGTAGTGCACTCTCTGTCGTTTCTTGTCAAGTTCATGTTCTCAATTATGGTTTCTTACTCTATTTTAAACTCCTCTCGCTCTTGCACGTGAAATGATGTGTTGAAGTCGCAGTACACTCTCTGCCATCTTCTTCATTCAAGTTTTGGGTTCAAATCCCGAAGTCTCGTTGTCCAAGTTTCAAGTTTAAATCTCAAACTCCTAAGTATCCCGTGACACCTAGCCATCGTCACTCCGAGCCATATCAGTTATGTGCAGCCGATGCATTAGTTCCATGTCAACAAATTAATTTTGGTTAATCAACCAACATCAATTTGAGGGTGGTGTCAATCAAAGTTTCCCATATTAGTATTTAAGGATAATTCCTGTTCAGAACTATAACACATTTTCATGTCATTACGGTGAACTATCTTAAGAGTAGTTCGGGGAACTATTTTTAAGTAATACTGTTTCTAACAGAGTTAATTTTGATATAAAATGTCCATATTGCCCTTGTATTAGAATTTTGAAATAAATCTAAAAAAATATTTTTTAAACTTTTTTTAAAATAAATAATTAAAAACAGATTTCAATATTATTACTTTTTTTAAAAAAAAAAAAATTCGAAAAAAACATTAATATTAAAGAATGAATTTGAACAACGTTTTTTT
>JAYMTP010005937.1:0-12689 GCA_036897365.1 Geranium brycei | reverse complement strand
TAAATTCAGAATGGAAGCGCGTGGTTAGCACGCTCCGCTGTTGCAGAGTTCATAAACTCGCATTCTCGTCCCGGATGGGATGACAAATATCATTGTCATAAAAAAACGCTAAGCGTTAGTAGTGTTGTAAACAAGTCGAGAATGGGTACATAATGTGAATAATGTGAATAATAAATGCTCAGGTGGGTGAAGGAGACACCGACCACTACTGCTGGCAGAGGCCGGAGGACATGACGACGTCGCGACACGCGTACAAGGTCGACGAGAACCACCCGGGTTCCGATGTCGCCGGAGAGACGGCGGCGGCGATGGCGGCGGCGTCGATCGTGTTTAGGAGAACTAATCCACATTACTCGCAACTACTGTTGCACCATGCACAACAGGTAATTTTGATTAGCATAAATTAATTAATGTGGTCGTTATAGGCGTGTACGGGTTCGGTACACTAACTAATTCCCCAATAAGGTTATGGTTTCGTTATTTAGAAGTTGACTATGGTTTATTTATTATGCGAGTCACTAATTTCGCAATGCCGTAGGGTCAACCTCCAAATGTTCCACACGCACAACTTTTATATGTTTTGGTTTTACGTGTCGTTGAAAGTGTATAACTGTCCAACTAATAAACTTACTTGTGGAAGTTTATTTTTGGGAAAATATTGAGGTTAGGTATATTTAATCAACTAAGCACTTACACATAAATAGATTCTATCTTTTTGTATCTTGTCAGTTTACTTAAAAATCAAAATTTTAGATTATTTTTAAACAAGTGTGCAATTTTGTCATTGACCATCTTGTAATGGTGGATTCGGCGTGGATATGGTGAATTTCAAGAGACCGGGAGACCACTGTAATAATTTCCCTCTCTCTCTCCTATGATTTAAAACTCAGAACGGTCGAGAGAGGCATGAATTTTATCGTTACTTGATAAATATCTTAGAGTCACCTTTTATGAATAAAAGACATAGTTGTACTATGTGTAAACGGGTCAATGAGACATATATATATATTCTAGTGTTTCACGTCTAACAATATAGGATTGCTTTCTTACAGAGCAATGACACATGACACATATGTTGTGCCACATGCAGACTAGGTTAATGAATATTTTGGAATCACCACTTTATAATCAAACTTTAGTATAATTTCAAAGATTATTCCATTTTAAACACACATATACAGGTAAATCACATCATTATTGTAGTATACATGCAAACTAGTCAATGGAACATTTGATTTTTTTTTATGTGAACATCCCACGCTTAAAAATCGATATTGTTTTTACGGAGCAACATTGACAAATCTGTTATGCCACATATAGACAGGTTAGCGCCACATTTATTTTCTTATATATACTCTAAAGTTTTATATTGGAAAATATGGCCATTTGATATGAACTTTTAAATTGGTTTCGTACATCTTATATGTTGTCTTACGTATAAATATAAAGAGGATCAACTATCATCTCATGTGTAAAGAAGAGTTTTATCATAAAAAATAAGGTGTCGTGTGTTCAGAAAGAGACAACTCATTTGTTGTCTCACATGCAAATAAAATAATTAGTGTTGAAAAGATGCAAATCCCTATAATTTTACTGTGTAATATTGATTATACGCGAATTTTCACTTTATATTATTAATTAATTTCTCTAAAAAAGAGTAGATTCACATAATGTCTCATTTATTTGATTTAAGATATTACATGCTTTTTCGTATAAAACATTGTGTTCGGAAATTAATGTAACAGTAACTTGGGTAGGAAGTCAAATAACCAACAAACACATGAGAATTTGTATCCTTTACTTTTACTAAAACCAAACAAAGAAAACATATCCACATTCCTTGCGTGTTCTTGCATGTTGAAAATGCCACGTTTTCACGTGTTTTCCAAATCTTATAGTATTAGAAAAAAGTAATTTTATTTGCACTTTGGGGCTTTAACTTCCTCGATATTGCAGTTAATGAAGGAACAGAAACACAACAAGCACGAGCACGTATTGGAACAATACCTCTCCAAAGCCGAGTACTACTTTTGCGCTTGTCTGAACAAAAACGGGGAGAGCAAAGATAACGTGCACCGCACCCCAGGAGGCTTACTGTACGTCCGCGAGTGGAACAACATGCAGTACGTGTCATCCGCAGCTTTCCTCCACACGATCTTCTCCGATCATCTTAAATCAACGAACCAGACGCTCCGGTGCCCATCGTCCGAAGTGGGCCCGCGGGAGATCATCTCGTTCGCCAGATCGCAGGTCGACTACATCCTCGGATCGAATCCGATGGACATGAGCTACTTGGTCGGGTACGGTCCACGGTATCCGCAGAGGGTGCACCACAGAGGAGCGTCGATCGCTTCGTACAAAGGGAACGAGGATTTTATCGGGTGCACGCAGGGGTATGATAACTGGTACGCCCGGGCTGACCCGAACCCGAATGTGGTGGTTGGGGCGCTCGTGGGTGGGCCCGACAGCGAGGACGTGTTTAGGGACGAGAGGGAAAATTTTAGACAGACCGAGGCGTGCACGTACAATACAGCGGCTCTTGTGGGTGTTTTTGCAAAGTTGAATAGTTTAGAGAAAAATAGGGATACTAAAGTTGATTCTACATTTATGGCTTCTATTTGAATTGGGGATAGAAAATGTTAATTCTTTTTGTATGTTTCAAATAAAAAAATTGGGTTATACTTGGGAAATATACTATTTTTGGTTTTTGGTGGATTGGTCTCAAACCAATTCTTTTTATACAATACATGGAAAAAAATGAAACCGTATTCGTTTTTTATATTCTATGACATTGGTTTCGATTTGAGAGAAGCAGAAAGATTTAGTTAGCAACTTTAAGCTGTAATGTCATTTTAGCATACATTATGTTAAGATTGCTCAAAATTATTCGGGAATCGGAAACTGAAAAGAACCTACTAGAATAAAAAATACCAAAATCACAAAAAATGGACTGGTCTCGATTCTCAAACTTTCGGATATTGATAAAGAGGTTAAAAGATTGATAACACAGTTCCCCAAAGGTCAGTCCAGAATAAAGGGTTTTCCTGATTTGCTGATCAAAAAAGAACAAAAATTTATCTGTTCGGTTTCAAATTGATTAATATAAAATTGCGGTTAACTAAGTAAACCAGAAATTGTTTAATAGACTTGATATTAACCATTAATCTCCACAAATTAATGACTATAAGGTGGTCACGTGTAGCTTCACATGTGGTATGAAGTTGATTTTGTACAAATTACCTATTTCTCTCATGTTTAAGGTTTTATATCTGGACATAGTGTTGTAAATGTCGCACGACAGTGTGATGGTGGACAGGGGCCTTCGGGGCCATAGCGGAGCCAAGACGGATTTCCATTTTCGTATTATATTTAATTTAATATAAATGAATATACTTATTTACAGTCTCTTCAAAAAAATATACTTATTTACAGTCAATTACCAAAATTCATAGTCAATTACTAAAATAAAATTTCAATTTGCACCACAATATAATAATATTTACCTGAATTATTGTCTTAGTTACTTAATAAAATATATATCATTATTCTTGTATTTATCTGATGCAAACACAACATCAAGACTCAAGTGATTTTGATATTTAATTGTGGACATGACAATATTTTGGTGCATTTTAAAACAATTGTTTTAAGCTTCTTTAATGGTTGCTCAAGTTTTGAATTTACAACAGCTTTAGAACCATAAGTGGCTCCATGATTTGTGTTTGATGAGAATAGCATAGCCGCCAAGCCTGCCATGGCCCACCGACCGCACGTCTTGGTGTTCCGTCCACCATGCATGCCACCATATGTAATTTTCTGTCACGCCGTTGTAAATTACTGACATTTACAACACGAGAAAAGCAAATTTTCTAATTTGGTACAATGTCTGTTCGATTTTGGTTCATGAAATTGGTAACCGAATTGATCGGTTCAATTTCCAATTTGGGCTTCCGGTTCTGGTTAGCTGGAATTAGGCTTCCGATTTTGGTTTGGACTTCTGATTCCGATTAGCTAAAATTGAGCAGCCCTACATTCTATATCAAAATGACATTATACCCTAATTAGGTGTCAAAATTTGAGTTACACCAAAATTAATTACACAATAAGTTAAATTTTAATAATAAAATATATTATATTATTACGGCTATAATAACTACAAGATTTTTGCTATTGGGGCAGCGGATGGGGAGCACAACTGGGTGCCCTTGAATACTCCAAATTCGAAAAAAATTAAGAATCTATACTAATCATTTTGAAAGCTTGTTCCTTAACACCAATGTTGTAAAAATATCTAACTTGTCAGACTAGTTTTTTATTAATCTTTCAATTAGTCTTCGATTAATCTTCTATAATTCTCAATTAATCACCGATTAGTCCCTAGAAAGCTCTCTCTGACGAACTAGCGCCTAGAGATTTTTATAACACTGCTCCAACACTAATCATGTTCCTCATTAAGCATCACTGTATGTAGAATTGAGAATACACTAATCATATTATTTGAAACGGAAATAAAATGTTAAATCATATGACCCCATCACAAAAAAACACCAAATAATCTTTTGTAGAAGACAATATCGGTTTATTAAGAAGGTATAATAAAGCAGCACATAACAAGAAACTGTTATCCATGAAAATCATGAAAATATAGTCCCCTATCCAACGATTAATGTGACTTGTACATATAACCTCCGTCAACGGCAAAATTGTACCCATTCACAAACTCCAATTCATACAAAAATAAGAAACTAAAACCTCTTGTATACTCGCCCGACTGGAGAGTCCGGTGGCGACTAACAACAACGGAGGAAACTCGACGACAACTAACGGCGGGAGGTAGGACCGGAAGAAGAGAAGCTGACAAAGGTGGAGGGAGGCAGAATCAAGAGAAGAGAAGAAGACATCAGCGAAGAGAGCTCGGCAGAGACAACAATGACAATGAAGCAGAAAAGAAGAAAATGAAATGGAAAATAGGAGTATTCTATCTTATTTGAAATTCAAAATTAACAATGGCAAGACATGAAGGTACACAACCCTTAAATAATTGGACAAAGCAACAAGGGACATGCTTTTAAAAATTTAAATAATAATAAAAGACATTTTTGTTATTTTATCTTAAAATTTAACTCAAGCTTAACAAATTGCTCTCACTTAATATGTGCGGGTTTTGCACGTGACTAAAGGTAACTCAAAACGCACCCCACTAAATCTTTTTCCGTCATTAGTCCAAAAGTGAGCAAGTAATCAATAAACTCACTTATTCTCTTTCCGTCATCAGCTCCGGTTCCCCAGAAACCTCCTTTCTCAGCTCCTCCTCATTTTCCCACACTCCTAATCATCATAAACCCAAATGGATATATTGTTTTTGGGTGTCTCAGAATTGAAGCGAAGCAAAGCAGTTTATGTATGATGAGATTTCTCGTTTACAAGGGCATTTCTTCTAATTCTGGTAAAGGTGCTTCCTTTGATTTTGACCGTTTATGTTCTTTGCTCCATTCTGGAATACCATTTACATCAAATGTCACACTCCTCACTTTCACTTAATTTTCAGACCAACCCCAGAAAAACTGAAGAAGTCAGTTTGTGTTTGTGGAGATTGTGTTCTACTCTTTCCTCTGATTTTGGTAAAGTTGCTTCCTTTTTATTTAAATAGCTCACAAGTTCTTTGCTTCATTCCTCATTTACATCAATTAAGTGTCTATCAGAAAAAAAGAGTGTGACTTCTCATTTTCACAAATCTTTTTGCAGTTCCTCTTGTCTAATTGTTTGCAGAATCAAAGGTTGAAGTTAAGGCCAAACCCAGAAACAAGAGCAGATTTTGAGGTACTTCTCTTTTGGTCTGATCTGTTTGCTCATGTCTTCACAACTGTTATTTGTTTGCCTCCTTGTACCCTAACTAATTCTCCCTCCATCCCAGAATAACCAAAATAAATGTCCCATTTCTATTTCAGTAGGCTAATTAAACATGAATTACTAATAATTTTGTTTAAACAATTTCAAAAGTGTTAAATGGCGGAATTACTAAAATTTGAACCATTCATCATTTGCTGCGCTTATTTGGGGGCAGAGAGAGTGTATTTCTGTTGAATTAAACCCGGTGGTCTTTGAGTAAACTAGACTAGTTACTTATATGCTCTATACGGGCCGTGTGACTAGAGGTTCTACAAGTAAGTAGCAGCACGAACCCACTTTTGAATACTCCTTGTTAGGTCTTGATTTCAATGCTTGACACACCCTGTTGCTGATGATGCGAAAATTATTTTGTTTGGGTTTATACGAATCATCACTAGGTTGCAACAAATTTATGTGGTTAAGCCATCTCATAAATAATATCATTTGTAATCTAGTCTAGTCACAATACCCTTATAAACACACAAATCATCCCCTTAAATATAGAAAACACCCAAATTTCAGAAAGGAGTGTTGATAATCTACAACCTGAAATGAAACTAATCGAGAAAATACAGAAGAACAAACAATATAAACAAGCACAGTAAAGCGGAACAAAATAGAATCCACTAAATAACATAGCATTACTACCAAACAGGAAATCAGTGAAAGAGCATAAGAAGCACAACCCAGTTCACCTTTGTAATTGTGATGATGTTTCTGATTTCAGCGTATCAGAAACAATGGAATTGAATGGATGGTAGAGACTGCGCCAATTTTGGAGCATTTTATTTTGGTTCATGGCCCTTTTTTTTTACTTCTCGTATTAAAAAATACTAAAACTTGATGACGTATTTATCTAGATGATAACGCTAAAATAAATGGTTGGAGGAAAATTACAGTACACAACCGTATTAGGTAAATTTTACGCTAAATGTCACTTTACTGTATCTAAGTATAGTCGAGTGGGTAAATTTCAGCTTACTGCACCTAACTATACACGAATTTCAGATTGGTGCTGTAACTAAAAACTTCTTTTTGACAGTACCCAAACAATTCTCTCATTATATATGACTGTTTACCAGAATTAGGGATTCAACTCGTAGTGTTCATTTGCAATGTAGTCATATGTATTATATAGAGACATTAATCATAATCCATGACTGATTGACTGACTAGTTCTTTTCTCATCATCAGATCAATATATATAACTATATAAGCTTAAAATGGCCGAGGAAGTTGGGATGGCTATTGCTCCTATGATAATTGAGCCTCTGATGAAGAGAGTGATTAGTCATGCTCTTTACGCCTTCAATTTTAACAAAATTGTTGAAGAACTGAAGCAAGAAACTGCAGAGCTGAAAATGACATGTGATCGAGTGGCGCATGATGTCGACAGGGCCAAATCTAATGCTGAGGAAATAGAGAAGGATGTAGCAATATGGCAGATGGATGTGGAGAAGATTAACACGGAGGCAAGAAGGCTGGAAGAAAATACAAGTAAGAATAAAAGTTGTATCAATGGGTTTTGTCCCAATTTGTTTGGGCGATATCGCTTTGGAAAACAAGCAATGCAGAAGAAAAATGTCATGACTAAGCTCTGCGAAAAGGGGAATTTCTCTTGTGTGTCCTACTTCCGTGATGATAATCTTCCGGGAATTGAATTCTATGAAAATAAAGATTTCATGCCTTCTGCTTCAGCAAGATCCGCTTTTAATTTGATCATAAAGGAACTAAAGGATGACAAGAAGAAGATTGTAGCACTGTACGGAATGGGTGGAGTGGGCAAGACAACATTGGCAGTAGAATTGGGAAAGAAGGCTAAAGAGCTTAAGCTTGTTGATGAAGTGATTATGGCTGTTGTGTCACAAAATCCGAGCATTGAAGGAATTCAAGGTCAAATCGCGGACATGATAGGCCTGCGCTTTGATGAGAGTAGCAGCGTGGGAAAAGCAAACCGATTGCGCTTAAGATTGGAGAAGATGGAGAAAAGCTTATTGATTGTCTTAGATGACCTTTGGCAAAAACTTGACTTGGCTTCTATTGGAATTCCATCTATTGATGATTGCAGAAATTGCAAAGTTCTTCTAACCACTCGCCGACAACAAGTATGCAATTCAATGGGTAGTCAATGCAACATTCCACTTGATGTCTTGACCGATGAGGAAGCACTGTCTTTGTTCAACAAGTGCGGAGGTTTAAGTGATGACTCATCTTCATTGACTGTTGTGGCAAAGTCGATAGCCAACGAATGCAAGGATTTGCCTTTAGCAATTGTAACAGTCGCAAGTGCTCTCAAAGGTAAAATTCCAAGTGAATGGGAAGTGGCCCTTCGACGACTAAGGGAGTCAAGATATGTGGGCATTTCTGATGCTGATCAAGATGTCTATAAGTGCGTAAGATTTAGCTATGATTACCTTGAAGACAAGGAAACCAGACTATGTTTCCTGCTCTGTTCTCTATTTCCAGAAGATCATAATATTGAAGTGGAGGTACTTGTGAGGTATGCTTATGGATTGGGTTTGTGTCAAGGCGTTGCTAATTCGGTTGACAGTGTGAGGGCAGAACTGCATGTTGTAATTACAAGTCTCAAAGCTTCAAGTTTGTTGTTGAGTGGTCGTGACGAATATGGCAGAGAATCAAACAAATTTGTTAAAATGCACGATATTGTTCGTGATGTTGCGGTATGGATATCTTCTAAGGATGAGAGTAATGTATCCATGGTTAAAGCAGGTATTGGGTTGGAGGAATGGCCAAGGAGTATACCATATCAATCATTGATAAGAATCTCTTTGATGGAGAACAAAATAGCTGAACATTGCAGTGGATTAGTCTGTCCAAGACTGAACCTTTTGTTGCTTGATGCAAATGGATGCTATGAGTTCCCAAATGGCTTTTATGATGGGATGAAAGAGCTTCAAGTGTTGAGTGTTTGCCATTGTTGCACACATGGGAGTCCTCCTTTGTTCTCATTACCACAATCAGTTCAGCACCTTACAAATCTCCGTATTCTACGCGTAGAGCGGCTGCGGTCAAATGATATCTCTGTTTTGGGAAAGCTAAGGGGTTTAGAGATTCTAAGTCTCCGTGGTTCTCATTTAAAGGAATTTCCAAGTACTATTGGAGAGTTAAATGGCTTAAGACTATTGGATTTGTCAAATTGTAACATGAGGGTACCAGACAAGTTGTTAAGGAAGCTATCTAAACTTGAAGAACTGTACATCCAGATTCTTCCGGGAGATGAAGGAAGTTGGTATGCCATCTTATGTGATTTAATGTCTCTTCCAAAGTTGTCCCTCTTGTCCTTGAAGACAGACTGCATTCAATGTCTTCGTGAGGACATTCGTTTTCCCAAGCAGTTGGTACGATACTATATCAGATTTAGTCCATGGTATCCTCAAGATTCGCCATATCCAACATCAAAAGAGTTGATCTTGAAAAAATTGGATCTTGCGAAAGTCAATGCATTTGAGGAGATCATACCTGGAGTGATTACCTTGTTGTTATATGATATAGACGACGACTATATTTCGAACATCATGCCTGCAATTGATCAAAGTGGCCTACATGAGTTGACTTCTCTCAATCTTGAACGTTGTCATAGCTTGAAATGCCTCCTTGATACAACTGATCCTGACAGGAAGACCCCAGCCGCTGCATTTTCAAAGTTAGGTTCTATAGATTTACGTGGTATGAATTCTCTTAGAGAGTTCATTTGTGGTTTGCCTCCGAATGGACTTTTTAAGGAATTGCACAAGTTGAAGGTGCGTGAATGTCCCACATTATGTACTATAGTTCCGGCAAAGCTGTCGCCAAACCTGAAAGAAGTGACGGTTCAAGACTGTAAGGAGTTGAAGGAGTTGTTCGAACTTGACTTAGTTCATACAGATGTGAAGGAAAATGAGCTATTGCTCACTAATTTGGAAAGTCTGCGGCTTGATAGTTTACCAGAACTGACAAGCATATGGAAAGGTCCTACTATTGAAGTTGTAAGCCTGGTGAAACTCACACAACTCCAAATTGCTGGGTGCCCAAAACTGACATCCCTGTTATCATTTTCACTAGCTCGATGTCTGGTACAACTACAAGTGCTCAAAATAAGTAAGTGCAATGAATTGAAACAAATCTTCCACGCAGATGAGAGACAAGCAATTGGTCACGAGCCAAAGGAATGGTTCCCCCAATTGAGAGAACTGTTACTCTCAAAATTACCAAAGTTCATCAGTTTTTGGCATGAAAACTATATCCCGACATTGCCAGTAATGTCATGTTTGAAAAGTTTACGTGTTGAGGGATGTCCCAACATAAGAACACAATTCACTACTGCCCTGCGGGTTGCTGAAAAGGTACGTGTTGGTCATAATAACTATGTTTGGAGTTTGGACGTGTAGTATTCATTTGCAAATATTATGGAATGAGTATTCTTTTCTAAAGAAAAACATTACTATGTTTTCTTCAATCTTCTCTATATGTAAATGGATATTTGTACTCAAAATCAAAATGGATTATGCAATCACAGATTTGTTGCTTACACTGTCCTTTATTTATTGGCAAATATGAATCAGATCTGTTAACGGGTTTTTGTTTGTGTATTTCCAGAAAATACAGGTGTTGGAGGTGGAAGGACCAAAGTGGAGCGGATCATGTGATACAGTTCTGGAACAGTTGAGGAAAGGCTCACGAATAAGTGTACAGGAACTGAGGATTACAAATGTTGAAGGATTACGGCCACTTATTCCAGGTTGTGTTAAAGTGGAAAAAGACCTGACAATCATAGGTTGCAAGGGAGTTGAAGAAATATTGGAGGTGGGAGGAGAACATTCTTTGCAATCGACTTTAAGTTGGAAGATGTTAAACTTGGCAAATTTACCCGACCTTACATGCATTTGGAGAGGCCCCTCTCAAATCCTAACCTTTCACAATCTATGGTATTTAAGCGTCACTCGTTGTCATGGGCTGAAGAAGCATCTCTTAACAACCTCCATTGCTCGGAGTTTGTTGCTATTGTCTTTTCTTAATGTTGAGGATTGCAAAGAATTGGAGCAAATATTTGGAGATGATGAAACTGACAAGAAAGCTGAGATTGTAACTCTCCCTAGACTCTATAGTTTACATCTCAGAAAACTGCCTAACCTCATCAGCTTTTGCCCCTCCACATATCATTTTATTTTCCCATCTTTCCACAGATCTCGAGCTTGAAAACTGGTTTGCCAGAAATCTAGCTGTTTTTCGGACACTCATTTGTAGCACAAAGAATTGGGAGAGTTATTGTCCAGAACTGTATTTTCTCTAATTTATGGTTAAAAAGAAATATGAGTGTGTAGCTACATATAGATTTTTGATGGCTCAGTTTTATTTTGGACTTGATTTTGATGTGGTTGGTGTTTTCACACTCCCATCTCTTTTTAGGCTATAATAGCTTCTTATACTGAGTAATTGTTTATTAATCCTCACCTTCCAGACTTGTTGAATTCTCTCCTCTTATAGAATGAATAATTGGATATGTCAATCCATCTTCTGATTTTATTTAGGAACGACGCAACATTTCTCATGATTAAATTTTATATTATTGTCGTGATTTGGAACTGTTTTTCCTTAGTGTACACAACCTTGATTTTCTGATGTATCAGATACGGGACAAGATGGTTTTTTTCTTGTTGCGAACCCAAATAAGGATTGTGTCAGCCTAACTTGACCCGTCCCTCCCTGTTGTGGCTCCCGCCCGCCCCTATGCTGGAGTACTCTCTTGATCCAGTTACCAAATAAAGTTTCGTTAGACATGATGATTCGTAAATAGACAATGGAGAAAACATATTCATGTGCAGTGTTCAAAAAAACGATAGGGGCTAATTGAGCAGAGAGGGCCTTCTGAGGACAAATCAAGAATTAGTTTGGAGATTAATTGGATTAAGAGATTAATCGAACAAGTCAGAAATTTATAAAAACGTTGTTCACGTGAATGACCCGAATGTGATATGCTTCAGGTGCATAGAGTCTACCCCAGTTGATTGAGAAAACTGGTAAGTTGTTGCTGTTGACCAGGAAGCAGTCATATATAGTTGCAGATTAGAGCTATATACATACGCAAGTACAAACAATAACTAGGCAAAGCATCTGAGATGTGTATGTACTTTTGACACTAACTCTAAATGCAGTATATTGTGCTGCTGCTGCTGCCAGGGATTGGAATTGGAAACCCTAGAGAGCTTAATTACAGGCTGAACTCATAACATAGACTTGACTTCACAATTGTTACAGGCACTTATCTTCTGAGACAGGATACAAGGTCATTTCACACGCCAGAATGCGCCTGCGGTTTTACTCCATCTGACCTTCTCTGTTCTGGCCGATCAAGTCCGTGTTCCTGAAGTGGAATTTGAAGCCAAAACTCAGATCCAGAAGGCTTGTATTACCGTCCTGCATTTACATATTAGTTAGTCTTGCACTTGGAGCACGTATTGTATTGTTATAGTATAATGACCATCAGGAGAAATTAAACTACAGTAAATTTTAACCAAAAGTTGTGGGTGAAGTGGCGGAAACCTCATGTATTATGTTATAAATATATCGATGAAAATACCAGTTAGAATTAATTATTTTTGTTTCAAGTATTTTTCAATTTTATTTTCTAAAAAAGTAGTGTTTAGTTGTTATTTTTATGCTTAGATTTGACTTACATATATTCGAGTCGATGTTGTAAAAATCCACACTTAAACAACTGACTTGACCGATTTTTATAATATTGACTAACAGTAACTCATTACACATGACAAATGGGTTACCAATCTTGGTGATATGAAGAT
>JAYMTP010005936.1:0-12691 GCA_036897365.1 Geranium brycei | reverse complement strand
CTGTAAACCAACACATCTTTCTTCTGACCAATTCGATATGCACGATCAACACTTTGATTATCCGTACTGCAAGACACAATCAGGACAGCAAGAAATAAAATGAGGATAAAAATCTCAGTGAGCTGGAATTTGGCCCTACACTACTGACATGAATACGAAGCATATGCACACAACTTAGCAAAAGGTGCATGGAAGTGCATTGCATCCTGAAAAAGTGAGTAGGCACCATGAGAATAATTATAATAATATACCTCGGATTCCAAGCAGGATCAACCACAATAACACGGTCAGCTTTTGTAAGTGTAAGGCCAAGCCCACCAACTTGAGATGTCAGTAAGAATATAGGAGCACTATTGCCCCCTTGAAATTCCTGGAAGTTAAAACAAAATTAAGCATGAAGACACAGGTTCTATAAAAGCAAACGCACTCAGTATTACCAACAACTATAAGAGTACTTACGTCAACAATCTTTACCCTGTCACTTGATTTAGTGGTGCCATCAATTCGTAGGAACTCATAACCATTGGATGCTAATGATTCCTAATAACATGAAAGATGACCCATTCACAACCACGTATTAGTTAATCTTAATTAGGCCCTCTCTGTCCAGGGAAGAATATTATACCATCAACAACATTATTAACAATGATGTAACATAGTAAAGTAGATTGGTCAAAATTCTACTCATTTTATTTAAAAAGCATGATAAGCAATTAAGCAGAAAATAGCTCAAACCTGAATCAGATTCAGCATCTTGCGAGTTTGAGAAAATATCAGCACATAGTGCCCATTAGGAATCAGATTATCCTGAGAAATAGCATCAGGTAGGCACATTTTAAGCTTCTAAAAACATCCAGAGAATCAATCAAATCACATGTAAATAAACTCACCAACAAAGACATGATAAATGATATCTTGCATGAGACATTATCATGCTTCTCTTCAAAGTTTTCAGTCTCGGCTACATCTGCTATATGCCTTGCCAACTTTTCGGCCATGCAAGCATCTTCTGGCTTCAACATTGAATCCATCCCTTCAAGTAAATCTTCCGCAGCTCTCTTAGTTAGGAGAAGTGGATGGTCGCATATTTTCTTCAAAATCTGAAACAAATGCAAGGTGATACTTTTTCCTGTTCTGGATGGGAGAATGAGTAAGAGAAACATATACGAGTAAACTGGAAGAGTACCGTAAGTGCAGCCAGTGGCGAGCCATCAAATGCTGAAATAACCAACTCGGATTTCAAAAAAGCCTCATACAGTTGTCGCTACAAGAAAGGAATGATCAAGTGTGAAGTTTAGTAAACATACAAGTATAGTTAGCTAAGTCTAATTTGCACTAAACAACTGAAATCAAATTACAAAAAGAACTTGTATAATCATGCACAAACTGGCTATGGCAAATTCTACCTGACAATTGGTCAATCTTAGCCACACAATGATTTCATTTTTCTTGGACAGTTTGGCAGATTCTTTGTCATTGTCATCATTGAATACCTCACTCTTTAGGCGCCTTAAAAAGTAAGGTTGGATACGTTCTCTTAGTTCCTGCAGACAAAAGATACAACAGAGGTATAACCACCATTTTAACTTGGAAACATTATGATAGTTTTAGGACGCCTTCTGACCCTGCAATCATATCACTAATACACTTTGGCTAAACCATGCGACATAACAATGGAATGACACCCCAAAAAAATGCATTTCAAGACCTTAAATCGAAGTAGTTGACAAAATTAATGATTGTTCTGGCAGTAGAAAATTACAATTACAGACTGACCAACATGAGATGTGCATGCATAATGTTAAGGTATATGCATAAATGAGAATTACAACCAGAATAAAAAAACAACCACAATCTTTTGAATCAGGAGAAAATGAACAAAGCGAACAGTTACCTTTGCAACTGCGGAACCAACACGTTTGTCCCTATCAGAAGCCTTCTTTTCACTCCCTCGAAGAATGTAATGCTCATATTTGTCCTTAAACCTGATCAAACCCCAATATATGTCAGGACGAGCAGAGTTACCCAATACAAACAGAAGACCGAAAAGTATAATTACCATTTCTTGTCTCCCAGTAACTCAGGGCAGCAAAAGTTAAACAAGGCCCACAATTCCTATTTGAAATAGATAGGAGGCAGTTAGAATATGAATATGCAACATGATCTCTATAAAATCAGCCTCAATTCTTCCAATAGAGAGAGATACATATATACATCGATTGAGAGGGAGATGGATAACAATAAAGAGATAGATTTTGCTTCATTTACTGAAATTCAGTGCATACTATAGTTGGAGCGTAAGAAACAAGCTAGCAGAAAGTTTCCACATACAATACCTTCAGATTATTTTGTATTGGTGTGCCACTTATGATGATACGATGAGGACTGGGTATTTCAAGCAAACTTTTGGCCCTCTGTGTACTAGGATTCTTAATGAGATGTCCCTGAAGTTGTAGACAGAAGTATGTGATGATAAAATATCAACAAAATATCTTTTAAAGAACAGAAAATGAGTTTTACAAGGATGTAATGAAACAGTTGAACCCTATGATACATATATTTTAGATGGTAAACTTATGGATCAAAAACATATATATACTACATACAAAATCTCAGTTAGATTAATAAAATTTGGAAGTTCAAGATGGAAATGAAAACTATAATTTGCATATTCAGAGCAAGAAATAAGAGAAACGTCAAAGTTTTCAAAGTATGGAGTATAAGTGACGGTACCATCTTCTACACAAATAGAAAGAAAAGGTAAGGACTCTGCTCCCTGATCTAGAAACAAGAGTAAAAATGGAAGTGTAGGATCTAAATATGATGCAGAAACTATATATGTACCTCATCAAGTATCATATAGTCCCACATGGCACTATCCTCATCACTATCATCATCAAGGTATTGGTCTCCACGCAAGGATTTCACATTGTTTCGCACAATATCATAGGTTGTTAGAAGAATGCCTTTGTCCTATAGGAAAACACACACAATAGAGTTGACAGTTACATAATTATAATTAATGAATCAAGAAATACCCAAAAGCATAAAATGACTTCCTAGCAATCAGGACAATGAAAGAAATCACTAAGTAAAATCTTAAACCAAATCTGCCATACCTGCAGTACATACTGCAGCTCATATTGTCGTGTTCTTGGACAAGTTGAGTAGTATCTGCACAGAACAAACAAGGGGTTGTCCAACATTAATATAAAAAAGCAATGGTTCAGTTATTCATTATAATAAAGCTTTAAGAAAATACTTATTAAATACCCAAAAAATTACTTACTCTCTTGTCTTCTCGGATAGTCCCACAACAGATAATTCCTTAACCCAATGAGATAGTAATGTTTTAGGAGCCACAACCAATGCCCTCTTGATCAAATGAGAATGAAATAATCCAGCTAAAAATCCACAGATCTGAAATGAGAAAGAAATTTGTCAAACGCTATCCTAACATACATCATAAATTCACCTTCACAATAGACTGCTTCCTCACCTGCATTGTTTTCCCTAGGCCCATATCATCCCCTAAGATTCCACCCTTCTTCTTACAGTGAAGAGACCAGAGCCATCTCAGCCCATCTCGCTGATGTGGATACAACATTTTTGCAATTCTAGCAGGCAATGTGTATGTAGATCTTGGCCCTTTCAATGTCAGAGAACCCTCAAACTCAGGCACAGGTTCGTCATCATCCCCATCCAACACATCAACAGAATTAGCACTGTCACCTTTTCTGATGAATTTATTTCCTTTCTTGCCAATAGCTGTACCAGATACAACCACACAATCATCATCCTCTTCTTCCTTAGATTTGCTCTTACTAGATCTTTCTGCCCTTACAGGTTCACTCTTTTTCTGAGGTGGCCTATTGTTCAGAGTTCCGTGTGCCCTATTCACAACATTAGTGACCTTGTACTCACTTTTCTTTTCTTCATCCAAACTAGAAATATAATGTTGACCCACGCTCACTAACCTTTCATTAGCCTTTCTTGTCCCAAGTTTTGGTTGGCTTCTACTATGTTCCTTCTCTTCATGTGTTGTAATCCCCAAACTATCTCCCTCACCCTCAGAAACACTCTTGTACTCATCCACCACCAGATTGTCCTCAACACTACCTCCAGCTCTCTTAGTAGTGTCTGACAAAGCATCACAATCACCAGATGAACATGAAAAGGAAGACCCAGCACTAGCATAATCAGGTAGATCAGCCTCATTAACTTCTTTCACTTTCTCCAAAGCTATCGACTCTTCCACTTCGTCAACCTTTTTAGGGACTCTCGGTTTCTCAATAGACAAAAGCCCGAGCCTAGAACTCAAGTCATTGAGAATGTCCCTAATATCATTTCCGCCCTCACTGGCATAGTTAGCAGGAGGCCGTGATGGTGGTGGCGACTCAAAATCAGGAAACTCACATTCACCAGGCCCATCAAGGGCAGCACTAACTTGAACACTTTCGTCCTCTTGGGTTGATGCAAGTTTGCATAGGCGGCGCCTACCTTGAATCTTAACCTTTCCAGCCTTTTGATCTTCCACTTGCTCTAACAATAGAAATCCACAATATAAACAATAAATTCATGTACATAAAAGCACAAGCGCATACCAAAAAAACATAATTAGAGTGAGTTAGAGAGCATACTGAGAGGAGAAATCGAATCAGTGGTCTCACTGGAACTGGGCAAGCTATCATCTTCAAAACTTTCTAAGGGCACCAAAGGTTTTTCCGTTACTTCACATTGTTCTACAAATTAATTACAGACAAAACAAAACACTTAAAAGACTGTACATAGATGCTTACATACAAACTCACATAGATGAACACAAAGAGGGAGTGTGAGTGCACATACTGAAAGGAGAACCCAGAGAAAAAGAGGGCATGCTATCATCATCACCATCGCTGCAGTATTGGGGCTTTTCCACAGCTGCAGTATAAGCATCTAGCTTCACAGGGTAGCGATTCACTTCATTTTGCTCTATAAATTTGTTCAAAACAACACAGAATCAACCAAAATTAAGAACAAACAGTGATCGATGCAAAAAAAGAGTACAGAAATCAAATGAACCAGGGAGAGGTAGAGAAAGTACTGGGAGGAGAATCGAAATCAGCGAATACGGAGAAGCTGGGCATGTCATCGCAATCGCCGTCCTTGACCTTCACCGTCGATGGCTTCTCTTCTTCTGCTTCAGAAATCAACGAAGCGTATTGACCTAATCACCGATTGAACACCAAAAAAATCAGAAAAAAAAACAGAAAAACCGAGAAATAGCGAGAGAGAGGTACCAGAAGGAAGAAGAGGACGAGGAGGTCTCGGAGTGGAGAGGTCTTGCAGAAAGCGGTAGTGACTGTCGTTGAGGCTAACTGGCTTCTTGCTGCTCTTGCCCTTCTTCGTCGTCTCCTCCATTTTTTCTCTGGATTTCAAACCAAAACCGTCTCTTCTGTGGAGCAGAAATGCTTCCGAGTAATTTCGTGCTAAATTTATAGGCAATACAAGAGAGGGTGAAAATGGGCCTTCCTTTACTGGGCTTAGTCTGATCAGGTTCGATTCTTCCCGCTCAATTTCAATTTTCAAAATTATATATATTTCTCATTTAATATTAGCATGGCAACCTGTTTATGGGTTTTATAATAAAAAACAAAATTAATATCCCTTAACCAATGATAATGGAGAATATAAATTAGAAAAAAAATAGCAACATTGTGTTGTATATCACATTTTTATTAGAGGGTGTTGTGTACATGATAATGGTAAAAAAATATTTTGATTTTTTGTGTGCAAAATATGTGTATTTGTATCAAAATAACATGATTACCTCAAAAATTCAGAATTTTATTTTTAACTAAACTTTAAGGGCAATTTCATAATTTTTGTACAAATACATACATTTTGCATAAAAACATCAAAGTTCACAGGAATTTTTTTATATACATCACCCTCTTGCCATTAAGCAGACACCTACACAACAAACTTGTTGACACATAACAATTCTATTTACATATCTCTTGGTGTACAGAATGTTAATAGTTCTCTTCAAACTCTTAACAATACAACTCTCATCTACATTGTATAACAGAGGTGTGACCATAATACATAGCCTTTAAGGGGGTGAGAAACTATGTATATCAAGAAAAATGGTAACAAATATTTGTAGAAATTGAAATCATTTCTGTTGCAGCCATGGCTGGGTTGAGATGAGCTCAAGCTTGACCGTCGTCCCGACATTTCATTCAAGTAAAATCTGACATCTCCATCGCTTGTTACCTGAAGTGTTGATTCCATCGAAGAAGTGTTAAGAGCTGATTGTTTCGGTCAAGGTAACTTCAGAAACGCGCTGATCAGTGTTCGGGATCATGGAGGCCCGCGCTTGGTGCTTCCTCTCCGCCTGAGCTTTCCTTCGATTGGATTCGATGCCGATGAGAAGGACAGTGATGTCAGCGGGGCTTACTCCCCCTACTCTGCTTGCCTGACCTATGGTTTGCGGCCGCACCTGAAATATAAGGAGATCCTCATATATTTGACTCAAATTGTAGATCATAAGTGCACACATCAACTAGAAACCTCCCTAAACCAGTTGTATGCACTAGCAGACAGGTTGAGTAACCGATCACAGCCCAAATTTCCTACACTACCCGACAAGAGAGCGGTCTGTTCGAGCATGAATATAGCCTCCCTCCTCCGTTTCGGATCCACAAATCACCAACTATACCTTAACCATTACTTGATATATAGTTTATTGAGAATGAATGTGTCCCTAATGATCTCGGGTGGGTATGTTATATTATAACAAGGGAAAATAGCAAAATGGTGGTGTATGTTGTCACACTTTTGCAAGAGGGTGATGTGTACTTTGTTAATGACAAAAAAAGTGTTGTGAACTTTGATTTGTTGTGCAAAATGTGTATATTTATACAAAAATAACGAAATGAAATCGCCCCGGAAACCATGAATTAAGATTTCTATAAAATAAATAAAAAATTTTTTTTAACAAAAATAATATAAATAAATAATTTAATTATACAAGTTTAGTTAAAATAATATTCTCAGAAAAAAATTTAAAATTTTAAATTTTTTAAAAAAACACTTAATTTTAAGGGCAACTTCGTCATTTTTGTACAAATACACACATTTTGCAAAAAAAATTAAAGTTCAGCGCACCTTTTTGCCATTATCAAAGTACACAACATACTCTTGCAAAAGTGTGATAGTATACATCATGTTTTTGCCATTTTCCCTTATAACAATTGTCCCATTCTTGTGTTTTTTTATCACCAAGAAAACAGTGAATCCTAACATAATGTATGTACCAAGATGCCATTCGAGTTTTTATAATTTGTGCCTACAACGAACATGTGCAACTATAATACATTAGCTGGCTGGGATACCATATTCAGCTAGATATGCTCGAGGTTGTGGTTTATTAGGCATTCCTATTTATGTCACATACCTTGGAGAGCTTCTCGCGTGCTTCAAGAGATAAATTTGTCATTGCATAGTAATCCAGGTCTTCTGAAAGTGGTATATGCTGTTGACGGACCATCTATAGATACAAACATGGTGAAAGATTCACGGCAACAGTCAAGTCATAACGAAACCAAATTGGTAGAGGAAATACAGAGCAACAATTGCTGTAATGATTACTGACCTGCTGGAGATGAATCTGTTGCCGTGCAATGAAGCCTTCGTATTTAATATCAACCTCCACACATTCTTTCTCCATTCTACCCAGGAGTTCATTTCCAAAACCATGCTTGTCGAGAATTTTATATGGTATGTGTGGTTTCTTAAGAAGACTCTCTAATGTAGAAGAATCCTTGACTGGTTGTCCAGACAAAAGAGTAACATCAGCAGCCAGATCTCCTCCTGTAAGGGTAAAAAAGGAATCAGTCCACCGAATTCGGGATACATGAATATTCAAAATGCTTGTTATTATAACTATTTTCTTCATTAATATCCCAAAGCAAGGAAGAAGAATACACGGACCTGAAATCCTAACAGTTTTCAGCCGCTTTTTTTCCTCTGAAATCCGAGCTTGCTTATCCTGGTATAGTTTCCAGCGCCTATCATCTATTAACCCAATTTCCCGCCCCATTGGTGTCAGTCGGCTATCAGCATTATCAGAGCGAAGAAGTAGTCGATGTTCTGAGCGGCTATAACAATTAAGAAAAAAATCAGTTTAACGGAACAGATGACAAAATAGAAACTGAAGAAAACAGATCCATTGAGTTACATACCTTGTCAACATGCGATAAGGCTCTCGAAGGTCCTTGGTAGCCAGATCATCGATCAGCGTGCCGATGTAACTGCTTTCCCTCTCGAGAACAATGAGGGGCTTACCATCTGCATGCCTGGCAGCATTTATTCCAGAAATAATTCCCTATGCAATTAGAAAAGAGCATATTAGATAATAACTCCTGTTCCTCGAGCTACCGAGCATGATGGATTTCCAATGCACCGAGAGCACAAAAACAAACAAATAGTATATCAAGACATGCAAACAGAACAAATGACATCCTATATGAAAAAACACCTGAGCTGCAGCTTCTTCGTAGCCTGTTGTTCCATTAATCTGGCCAGAGAAGAAAAGCCCTTCGATTTTCTTCGTCATAAGAGATCTAGAGCATTGGTATGCAGGCAAGTAGTCGTACTCAACAGCATAAGCAGGTCTTAACATTGAACAGTTTTCAAGTCCAGGCAAAGTTCTTAAGAGTGGTAACTGTAGCCGCTCTGGCAATCCAGTGGAAAAACCCTGCAACGGAAGTCAGCTGAGAACTTCTTCATAGGAGCAAAGTGAAATAGAAATTATAGGAGCATTTGGAAGAGGTGGCTAGTGATATAGGGAGATGAGAATGGTTTGTCTATGACAACTTATTTAAAGTGAGAACTAATTTATCTAGACTTCGTAACTGTATTGTATCCCATCAACAAGAACAAAGAACAGTATTATAGATAATAGTTGCATTAATTTGATGAGACATGTGGACATATTTATTCCTTCAAAATCTGCAATTCTTGTTCAATATTTATTTCCTTCTAAAATGAAAGCAGATTTAATATATTAGTCTACCTGCACATAGAGTTCCGGCACACTTCGGCCCTCTGGTTCAAGAAAAATCTGATGAGACTCTTTATCTTTAAATCTCACAATCTACAACCAACAAATCACCATATTAGAGAAATCACAATCACTAGAAACATTTTAATAATCACAACATTTTGAAAATCAACCACCTTTATAGAGATTCAAGGGAGAGAGTATTAGAGTAAAATATAAAAATGATGTTATTAGTAGCAGTTATGTGTATAGATAAGCTTGTTTGGTTACAAATACAAAGTAGAGAACAATTGCACATAAAATTTGTCTGAATAGTTACAGGGATGCATCAAGTACTAGCAGATGGCGTTTTAAGAAAATAGCTGAAACTACACTTAAATTGAACAGTGTAACTGCGTTTAAATGTACCTTATCTTCAATGGAGGGGCAGTATCTAGGCCCCTTAGCTTCAACCCAACCTCCATAAGTGGGAGTTTCATGTAAATTATCTTCAATTAGCTGGTGTGTCATCTTTGTAGTACGTGTCAGATAGCAGCACATTTGTTCCCTTTCAACATGGAATGCAGGATCAAAACTAAACCAGCTAACCTGTTGATTATCAAATCATATTAAGTACACAATCATCAAGGTGTATAAAAGCATTAATAACCCTTCAGCATCACATAAGCAACAAAATACAGAGTCCTAAAGTTGATGGGAGTTATCTTTTTTTGGGTAAGCATTCCCACACATAAAAAATCCCACAATAGATTGAGAACTTCAAGTTGGCAAGGAGATCGTCAATCTCAAAAAACTGAAAACTCAACCAACAAGCAAGAATCCTGGAAATCTACCTAGTCAATTTATGTGCAAAGAGAAATATCTAGCCAACCAAAAAAGTGAACGCAAACAATTCCAAAAATAAAACAGATTTCTCCATACAATACATAAAAGATTTTGGCATGTAATATGCAACCTATGAGCTAATACCTTTACAGTTATTCAGATATAGCATATTTGAAATCTTGATCAAAATCTTACACGATAATAGTGTATTATAAACCTGCATAGGGGATTAAATAAAAAGGACCTCTTCATCTCCCTCTTGAGGTTCCAGTCCAGAGAAGTCCACAGTACGAGAGTCCACACGTGCTGGGGTTCCAGTTTTTAATCTATCGGTTTCAAATCCAAGTTGCTGTAAGTTTTCAGTGAGACCATGAGAAGCTGATTCACCAGCTCTTCCTGCAGGCATGGAAGTTTTACCGATCCATATCTTACCACTCATGAAAGTCCCAGTTGTGAGAATGACAGACGGAGCATAAAAGTTCATCCCAAAAAATGTGCAAACGCCTTCAATATTGTCATTCTTTCCTAGGATGATATCAGTGACCATTGATTCTCTGATTGAAAGGTTTGGAGTGCTGAAACTCATAGCAAATCACCAAATTAGCAGAGGCAAGAGATCAAAGACCATGCACACAAGTATGGAAAAACTAGACAAGTAATGGCAAGTTAAAAACGAACTTGAATAAAAAAAAATAAACATACCTCTCCACTATATTTTTCATTTCGATGGCATATTCCCTTTTATCAGTTTGTGCACGCAATGCCCGGACAGCAGGGCCTCTAGAGAGGTTAAGAATGCGCTTTTGTAGATAGCATCTGAAGTAAGAAATGATAGTGACGAGTAGTTGCTGTCAGTAAGATAATGACAAGCATGTTATTCTTAACCATTATCAAAATCAGGTTTCAGGCAGAAATCAAGTAATTAATAATACTTATAATAATACACATCAATAAAAAATTATGGAAGAGCCCAAAAAGAATTTGTGTGCATTAACCCAAGAAAGCAAGCATTAGAGTATAGTTGTTGGTGTAAGGAATCTAAGCAGAATCAAGTCAAATGAAATAGCTGCTTGAATTTGGCATCCTTTCGATCATATGTGCATCTTAATATCATCTTCATTCACTTAATTTGTTGCACTAGATCTTCATGCGACTGCAATAACATAAACCCCCATCTTCTTATCTATCATTTCTTATTCACGCAATTCAAACACGTGGCACTAGGATATGGCTGATGACACAAAGGTCAAGGCAAAAGCAATCCAACCATTGTTCTTCTGTATTCTTTTACAGTTCATGTAACATCAATATGTTCTATTTCCATCACCACACACAAATATATGTGGCAACGGGATACAACCCATTCACAGAATTCATATAAAAAAAGTTTCTTTTCAACTGATTGGACCAAACCCAATAATACTTGCAACTGATAATGCTTAACTCAGAACTTCTTAGTAAACACATTTACATAATTTGATACCATATACCATCAATTGAAAGTCAGAACCTATGAGCAACTAAAACCAAAAGTAAACAACTAAGAAACACATTTGATTGCACAAGCTACTGCAAACTGCGAGGAATCAACTAGTTACTGATAAAATAGAGAGGTTTAGAGGGCTCACTTATCGGCGACCTTGCCAATGTCACCACCAAGAGCATCAACTTCGTGTACTAGTTGTGATTTTGCAGGCCCACCCACAGCAGGATTGCAAGGCTGAAAACAAAATTGGTGATCAACAACTAGAAGTTTCATTTTGACTTGTATAGTGTAACAATAGCAGCTGGAGAGAGAGAGAGAGAGAGGTAACTTACCTGCCAAGCAATGCGATCAATGTTAAGCGTGAGGAGAAGGGTTTGAGCCCCTAACCTAGCAGACGCCAGAGCAGCTTCGCAGCCTGCGTGTCCTCCTCCAACCACTATCACATCGAACCTCTCACCTGATGCCAATTTGGAACTTGATTAAAGGTCTGTGTGTGTGTGTATGATGAAACTCCAAAAGAGAAGGGAGCGATGCGATGTGAAGCTCACCTGAAGAAGATGCGGCGGAGAGGCATCGAATTTGGCGGCAGCGAAAAGAGACGCGGCGGGGCTTGCAGGAGAGAAATGGAGAAGAGAGAGTGAGCTTCAAGTGGCGAGAGAGATGAAGAGTGGGCGTCGCCATGTGAGAGTGAGAGACGATAGCGTTTTGGCTTTTACAGTTGTGGTCGAGGGGATGAAGAAGAAGAAGAAGAATGACGCGCCAATGGGCCATGACATTAGTGTTTCAGTTCATCATCCCTAACAAGGCCCATATTGACTATTTCGACTTAGCCCAAATACATTCCCGACCTAGGCCCATTGAACTGCCACACAAGAACCCATGATGAGCCAGATTAAGAGTATATTGGACTTCCAAACCCAAGCTCTATGGGATTTTTGTAGGGATGGCAATATTTTCTGGCCTTGACGGAGATTCTCGAACTTGAATGAAAACGTGGCAGAGGATCCCTGAATCCGAACATGAACGAGGTAGGGACATGTTGAGATATTCTCGCCCCACTCCGCCCTGATATACTAAATGTACATATTTTTTAATTAAAAACTATAGGGAAAATTGTACTCAATTCCACCTAGATTTCCAGAAATCCCACTTACCTCCCCCGGAAAAAAGATGATAACTTACAACCACCTAGGTTTGTCAAAGTATCACTTAGCCCAACTCTATTAACTTTTTTTGAAAATTCGGTTAACTTTTCTGGAAATGACGAAAATGCTTATGCATTTAAAAAATTATTGAAACTTTCAAATGACATTACTCTCTCATACGAG
>JAYMTP010005935.1:0-12692 GCA_036897365.1 Geranium brycei | reverse complement strand
TTTATATCTTAAAATTTTGGAACACGTCTTATCGCATCCCAACGATGAATTATTCTGATTGCTAACTTAGTGTAAGTTAATTAGTTTCAATAAACTGATAATCTCCGTAAAATGAATATTTTGACATTTGTGGCTAGCTATGAATGCAATGCATAATATTTCAAAATCTAGGATGCAGAGATGGCGTAGCTCATGGTTTTTATGGTGTTGAATTTCAATTAGAGGAAAGTTTAATCAGTTTTTGGTTCATTTCTAATCGATGGTGATTAAGTCAACTCCAACATTTATATTCAAGATAAGTTGAAGCTATTTTTCATGCAAGATAAATTAATGTTACATAAAAATCATCTCCAAATAATCATACCACAAGATGTATTAGATTTGATATAGTTTTTTTTTTTTAAAAAAGAGAACTCTTTATAAAAATACTAAACCGACATCACGCCGAATATCCAAATCAAACGATAGTGAGACAGACCCCTCTTCATAGTCCTAACTAAAGCTCGATAATGCATATCTAGCTAACAAAAGAAATCGAAATATCCTCTCCAGAGATAGACAGAATACTGCAACAGTCACCTATGATACCTCTGAGCAGGTTTTTGGTCTGCTTCCCGCTCCGGATAGCTTCCACCACCTTTAGGCAGTCCGATTCTATCATGACCAAGTCCATAACCTCCATTTCGCCCAAGATATTTTAACGTCTGCGGCCTCCACCTCTTCCGAATATAGTTAAATGTGAAGATACAATTTATATTTATCGTCATATTCTGATTTTATATATGCAAAGTAGTCTAAAATATTTTTTTTCTTGATATTCCATAACAAATATTGATATCTCTCGTGACATGTATACATGAGTAAATAAAAACCAATTAAATAATAATTGTATATGTTATATGGTAATAAAATTTTATATTAATAAAAAAGATATAAGTACCCTATTTTTAGGTTTTTTTGGTGTCTCGACTATCTGTCGAGCTACGCAGCCGTCGTCGGTCTGCGATCGTTCTCGGCGTCTAGTTACTGGGTTTCTTATATTCCGACGATTGAAGGGGCGATGTGATTTAGATGAACTTGTGACTTTTTTTTTATCGGCAAATTGTATCAAGATTTGGGCTCGACTATGCTATGATGAAGCAAGATAGCACCAAACTTGTGATTCTTAAGAGTTTTTAAGATTATTGTATCAATAACGGGCTCAAGACACACTCTTATGGAGGGACGGTGACTTTGCCATGGTAAAGTTGAGGGGGTATTATTTCGATGTTATCTGCGAGGGGAGACGGGTCCGGGAGGGGGCCAGCGGGGTTGGGCAGAGAAGTTCGGTGCAGCGAGAGCAGACAGACCTAGGCGAGGCTTATCAGAGGTATGGAAGGAAAATTCTGGCGTTTCGCTTGTAGTGGTTTTGGTTGGTTGATGACTCGGTAATGGAGGGAATTGGAGTTCTCTAGCGTCGATGGGCAGATTTATGTAAGCATATCGAACTATGGGGTCTTTGTTTTCTTAAGCTTCAATACGTCCTCGGGGTGTCCCATTGCGCTCGGTACTGGGAGGGATCAAGGGTTCTTTGGCATCGATAGGCTGATCCTAGTAAGCACAAAGAACTTGGAGGACTTAGATTACAAAAGATTCGTGACTCCCATATTGATCGTAGGGTTGATCAAGGAAGCTGGTTTAATGCGGTATGCAGTAAGATCACGGGGTTTCTCCATTCGTACGAGGTGGAGGCCGTGGCTTTGCATAATGCTAACTGGTTCGAGTCGATTGGCCTCCGGAGTTATCATGAAGCCCTGGTTAAAGCATTTTGAAGCGGGATCACGTGGTTTCTCTATCCATATGAGGTAGAGGTCGTGACTCTACATAATGCTAAATGGGTCGAGTTGGACATCTTTAGAGATATCATTAGCGATAGCTGTTATGTATTGTTCACTTTTGGGACATGTGTTTTTATATATTTTGCTTGTCGCTCTTGTAATTCTGTGAATCATAAATTAGCCATATACGCTTTAACTAACAGTAGCTGGGGGATCACGGTGCAGGGTCTGTCCCACCATATGTTTTTCTGTTGTCCGACATAATGTCGGATTAATTGCTTAATAATATTTGTGTTTTTCCCTAAAAAATTAAAAATATATAAGAATTAATAACAACAATCAAAAGTCATCATTTTATATATTATCCACGATATTTCAATAAAAGCTAATGTATAAAATAAGTATTTCCGATCCAACTCATTACGTTGGAAAAAGGCTATACCTGATTATCTATAACTATAAGCCATCAATTTTAGCTGCTCTAATTGATCGATTCAACGCCATCAACGGTGGTTGATGAGCTGGTCCGTAAATATCCAGTTCTATCCTCTCCCGCAGGCAATCAAAACACCTTCTTAAAGTAGAGCCCACGTGTCGCGTCGTGTGTGGTTGATCCTGTTTTGGGCGTCGACAACCTGCCATAAATAGACGCTTCTTTGAATAACCAACCTAGCTATCAACTTGTTTATTACTATATATATCGTATCTCCGGTGGACCCCACACAAAGATTCAGCATAGATCCAACGGCTGGGAGCTGAGATCTGTCGGGTTTTTCTTTTTCTGTATTTTTCATTAAAATTAGAAAAAGACGAATAAACCCAACACACGGTTTATATATACGGATTCGTCCTTTCCTTAAAACAATAATTAAACTATATATCTACTGTGCTTCACTCAAACAAACCGTCGATCTCGGGTTAGTGTGGTGACGTGGCGATATCCTATTGGTGGAATCGTTGTGGTGTTATTTTCTACGGCCAGATTTTGTGTTTACGGTGGGTTGAGGTGTAGAAGATTGATTGGGATTTGTGTTGATGATCTTCACGTGTTTTTAAAACGGTCTGTGGCTACTCGGCGAGATGGCTCCTCTGGTCTGTGAAAAGGCATAGCTATTCAATGTGTGGTGACCACATAGCTGCAGACGAAATTACGGATTTGCCCTTCGTCTCTTGATGACAGTTTTTTTGTTAATTCCTCGGACTCAAAAGTGGAACAGAAAATATTAGTTATCAATTACTTATCATAAAAAATTTGTTAGACGTACGTCTGTAATTTCTATTATGAGTTCGAGCCTAATATAATGAATTGAGTTAGAATCGGCTTATTTTTAGGATAATAATATTACTATAAGAAATTATATTTTTTCGTAACAATAATACTAACAAACATACGTACATATTAAACTGAAAACAAATAAAATATGACAAATATATTTGTAAATTTTATTTTATTAGTGGATTATATCAATCCGAACAGTTACATCGATATAACGGAATGAACCTAGAATTTGGTATGTGAATGCTTGATTGAGGGAGAATGATTTTTGTTAAAACACGGTAGTCTACTTTCTTTAAAATGATTATTGTCACATATCAAAAACATGTCTACTGAGATATAACGACAAATGTAAATAAACTCGAACCGTTTGTACATAGTTATTAGAAGGGAAGAATTTTGACTGATAGACGGTTAGGGTTTTCTTCTCTTGACTCCAAAAAAATAAGTTCTATGTAAAATAAAAACTCAATCCTGAAAACAAAAAAAATCTTTTTGAATATTACATTACCTTTTCTATCTACCCTGTAACTCATTCCACTCAAATATTATTATGAACCTCAAACTTAGTATGAGACTAGAGAGCGAGGTGTCAACTACTAAATCACATTCAAACTGATAAGAACAAAAAGAATCTTAATCAAACTTAAAATGAATTCAATTTTTCCCCAACAAATTTAATTTTAATTTCAACATTTTAAAGTATCATAAAATAAGAATTTGAAATTAAATTCTATAATATTATCGAGCCACTTTTAAGAAACTCTAAAAAATATTATTTTTGAGGGTATTATAGTCAATTAAAACAAATACTTCTCTATATATTCTATTTATTTAACAAATGGGTGGATGTAAATATATTGCACAGTTACAAAAATTGACAACTCACAATCCCTGCGAAACATGCCAAATCCTAACCTTCAAGTGTCATCGTTTCTACATGTGCAGTGGCCAAGTTTGAATCACAGTTGGGCAGAGAAAAAGGACAACACATGTCTGAAAAGGGTATTTTGGTCCACAAGAAAAAGTTGTAGAACCCAACTACCAAATTCACAGTGCCAGGAGAGAGAGAGCCCTCAATGGAGACAACAGAGTAGTCTTGTCACTTGCATGATTAACCGACAAAACCGGTCACCATCACCACCCATAATGCCCCCGAAGCAATCTGGGCCGTCGATTGGCATCAGAGACAAAAGTGGAGGGATCGAACGGCCGTAGAAACGTGAAAGGTACACGGGGAAAAGAACAAGAGGGTCACGAGAGTACAGCCCACACGTCTAACGTTTCCACTTACGGTAACCTCTTACCTTAAAATTCCATTGCTGTTCTACGGTTTCTTTCTACTTCCGGTAAGTTGCAATCTCTGTTCTTTTTCAAAATTAATCACTATTTTTTCCTCTCTTTTTCTGGATTATTGGATTAAATTCTCTTAAATCTTTGATTTCTAACTAGCATTTTCTATTTGTGTTTAGGTTTGACCGTAGAATATTGGGTTGATAAAATGTAGTAAACTAATTATTTACCACAACAGTTTGAGTTTCAGGTCTAGGCTTCGAATTACGTTATAAACAAGGTGAAAAATAGTTAAAGGATAAATTTAGAATATAATCTAATAAAAAAATTATTTTGAGATATTATCCATCGGTTATGTTATATTTATAAACATTAATATTGTGCGCTTACTATATCTTGTGAAAGTCAAATGTATGTATTTCTTACTACTAATTCCTTTTTACATCGTGTATGAGTCATAAGTTGATTTCAACTAATGTCATGTAATTAGGTGTTAAACGAGTTGAATCGAGGCTCAATTTAACAAGGCTCTACTCGTAAAAAAAGGGTTGGCTCGAGCTCGAGCGAGATTATACAACTAAACATGAGTTCGACTCGAAAAAAATAGATAACCTCAAGCAATGAATATTTGGGTTGAAAAAAAAGGGAACGAGCCGAGCACATTCGGTTACAAACGGATGTAGAACGTCCGAACGTTCTATAACCGTTGGATCAGAGCGAATCTGGACGCGCGTTGTCTCAACGTGCAACACGTGGCAGCATGGTTCTATAGCACACACTTAAAGGTTCTACGGGTCTATCACCTTCTACAACTTTGCACTACACGTTTTACAACTTTGCACTACACATTCTACAGAGTTTTTCAATTTTGCAATGGTCTATCACGTTCTACAACTTTGCACTACACGTTCTACATGCTTCTACAATTTTGTACTACATATTCTACAGTTCGGACGTTTGAACACCCGAATTTGGTTTATAATGGATTTCTTCTATATATATATTATATAAATCATTAAGCTTGAGATCGAATCGACTCGATTCAGCTCGTCTATTTTCGTTATAAATATTTACTATTTAAAAAAATATTAAACAAGATGACTCGAGAGCTTATCAATCTTAAAATACGAAACTCAAACTCGACTCGTTTATTAAACAAATCTAATCTGGAGCTTCAGTTCAGTTCGAACTCGACTATGATAAGTACATGCTAAATATTTAACTAGTTGGGTTTTGTGCGCTCGTTAAAAGCTCGGTTCGTTTACAACCTCACGTGTAACTAGTCCAAAGTTCTAATTATAGATGTTTTAGGTAGGTAGAAAATTTTATGGTAGTCACAAATTAAAAAAATTCATATTTTTTAGTTAGGTACTATTAGTAATTGAGTCTTTTAGGCTGATTTTCAAGTTAGGCAAGTTTTTATTTAGTGGGTGTTTAAGCATAAAAACCCTTGAAAGTAACGAGCACTTATTTCAAACCCTACCTATTATCAACAAAAGTAGTCACATTATGTTAAAAATCAATTAGATTTAATATTATGATTAATTGAGTATGATAAAAAGGTAATATGACAACTCTCAAAATGGCATGAATCATGTCCTATATTATTTTAATACACGAGAGTTTGGTCCACTTACGAATAATTGACAATCCACATCAAATTTATTTTGGCGTTTTATGGAATCAATGAAATCATTTTCAATATGTGGACTGAAACCATTTTTCGTAGCTACCATGTATTAAAATATGCAAATAAAATAAAAAGGAGGGTGTAAGGTAGGTGTCACTATATATTAAATAAACATGATAAATAAAAGTATTCATTTATTAGAAAGTATGAGAACATATTTTATGATAAATTCCACATCAACATTTCTTGCATTTTCGTTATATACAATGGGTTCTTAACAATTGATTAGGACACCCGAGACAATGTTATTTTCTTTTTATGTTTATACACACATATATATAGGGAGAAGAATTTGGTACAAAAATGAAATTTGGGTATTTAAATGTTCGAACTGTAAATGGTGTAATGCAAAGTTGTAGAACATGATGTACTCGTGCAACATTGAAGAACCACGTAGAATGTATAGTGCAAAGTTGTAGAATCATGTAGAATGTGTAGTGTAAAGTTGTAGAACGTGATGTACCTGTGAAACTTTTAAGTGTGATGTCGCATGCTGGAACAACGAGCGTTCAAATCCGCACTAATTCAATGGTTGTATAACGCTCAGACGTTATACAACCGTTTGTAGCGAAATGTACCCTTATATACGCAATTGATTATATTTATATTGAAGACACTCTCTAATTATAAATTTGAGATTTAAATATATATATTTTTAAATAATAATTCAACAATTGAATAATGAATTGCCTTTATGGCATACCTAGTCATGTGAGGATAAGGAGAAGCCAATTGCAAGTTGTTTATTCAACAAATCATAAATGTTTCCAACCAAAAAATAATTATTATTAACATGTTTTCCCATATATAAATAACTAAATAGTACTGTCAACTAAAGTATTATTATTTTATAAAGAGAATTTAAGATTCTCAATGAGTTTATATTATTGATACTATAACATCATATTTTATTGCTATAGTTAAATTTTAAAGCATGAAAATATAATTTGGTTGGGCTCAAATGGGCTGGTTACAGCCCATAGTTGGGCTCCACTTGACGATAAGATATTATTCGATATATTAATTAATTTTACTTATTAGATGTAATTAGCAAGGGTACGAGGTTAAAAATAACAGAGATGACGTGGCCTCGTCCTTTCCTTTCGTTGTACTCAATCATTGGCCGACATACTAAATTTGGAAACCCTATAGCTTTTCACATTTGTTCCAACATGGGCCTTACACGTGGAAGATTTATCATCATCGCTACGACTCACAAGCGTCCACGTCACCTGATTATATGTGGTTTGGGAGCTTTTGAGCTTAACATTCAGATAGATAAGGTACATTTAGATAAAAACTAGGAAAATTTTTATTTTACAGCAGTCAAAAATGTGTCACTTTTTTAATTTATTACAATTAATTACTTTTAGTGTCAAATCATTTATTAATGTTCATTGTTTTTAATAGAGTTAAATTTGTTATAAAGTTCGTATTATCTATGTATTAAAACTTTAAAAATATTTTATTAAAATATAGCATATGGTTAGTTGGATAAGTTGTTTATTATACGTGAAATTATGACTGAAAAGTGTGAGTATGATAAAAGTTATGACAATTTAAATTACGATCTTACAAATCATAATCTAAGAGGTGAAAATAATTTCTAATTTTTTTTATAAGGATTTGGTTTTTACTTATTGTTCTTCTAGACAAACATTGGTCAAATACTGTTAGAATTTGTTTTGATTGAAATTTTTTTGATCCCTTTGTTTGAATATTTATAGTTTAGAAAGCTTATCATTATTATTTTGATATCATATAAATTAATTTTTTTCCCTTTTTTTATCGACAAACTGTATAAATTAAATTGTTTTGTTTCGATAATACAATATGATAACATCAAAACAAACAAATTATGCAAAAGATATATTGAAATCAAAAGTAAAATAAAAATGGTAAATTGATTGCTCTATTTTCAGAATTGATTTATTTTAATTAATTTGTCATTTTCGTAAAAACATGTAGATGCTCATATGAATGATGGATAGTACATGGGATGTCTATTGGGGAATCATTGAGTGACCTTAAAAAAGTGTACTTTGAAATGTTGATTTAAAGCAAAAGAGCAACCAACAGTTGAGTGGAGATGAATCCTCTACCCACAAAACATAGAAAAGAAAGAAACATTTGGTGGAAATATGTTCTTAATTGTGGTCACTGTCATTAATAATTCAGCTCTCATTGTCACAATTTTATTTTTGTGAAAAATAAACTTCATAAGACTTAACTATGTACACGAAATAATAAATGTATGATTTATTATGAAGGATAAAAAACCGTTATAACATAAACAATGTGATTTTAAACTTCGATCTATTTAAGAATTCAAACAATATATAAAAGTGTGAAATTCACATTTGAGTCAAAGTCTCACATTCAAAGAGAAATAAAATAGTATAATCTATATAAATTAGACTCAAGACCCACTAAACTAATTTTTGAAGTTAATAATGGACTTCTAATGTTCATACGAGTCTTCTTGTGGTGGGCTCCTCCTTGATAAATTTGTAATTTCTCCCAAACAATTGGAATCAGGGCTCCAGTTGCCATTTGGTGATAGAATTCAAACTTCAGATGTTTGGTTTGATATTTTTTATGGTGCACACAAGGTTCGACATAATTTCTAAGATAGACTATTTTGTGAAATCAGTGGGAAAATGGGGTCTACAAGTGATACGGTTAAAGTTGAAAACTATGTGATCAAACTCAATGGGAAGAATGATTTCTCGTAGTGGAGGATACAAATGATAAATTTGTTAATCTCACACAAATTGCACAAGACTTTAAAGGGTAAGACAAATGAGCACAAAGATATGTCGGGTGAGGATTGGGAACAACTACATCCTGAAGCATGATTGTCTATCATTCTTTGCCTTGAAAGTAATCTTACTTTTTTGGTTGATGGTGAAGTAATGGTTGTGGGAGTGTGGTTGAAGTTGAAGAAAAACTTCAAAACTTCATGACAAAGACTATAACTAATCAGATATATTTAATCTAAATAGTATATTTCCAAGATGGAGAAATGTACTTCAATCCAGGAATATGTTAGCATGTTTGATAGATGTATATAAGACTTTAGAGACATTGATGTTAAGGTAGAAGATGAAGATCAATCACTTTTACTACTTCTTTCATTGTCGAAGTCATATGAGAATCTTGTTCAAAAATTGATGCTTGTGAGTGATACTCTTACAATGGATGATACTAGAACTTCACTTCTAGCGGATAATATTCGAAAGATTGCAAGTGGTGATAGTAAGGAGCAAGCACAAGGGTTGTTGTTTACAAGAGGTAGAAGTAATGGCTGGTGGAAAACCAAAAAAATGAAAGTCTAAGGAAAATTCCAGACATCCAAGAGAAAGTTAGTGTTTTAAATACCGCGAGCTTGGGCATTTCAACGAAAATTATCCTAATAAGAGATCAAGTCAAAAGAACGTGAACAATAACAACAAAGGCAAGTGAAAGGTATAAAGTCAACACGAAGTAGATTTTGTTTCAAATGGGAGCAATGATGATTGTTTTTTCGTTGATGTTTAGTAATTGAATACTTGAATCTGGGTGATCACATCGTATGGCTCCAAATAGGAAGTTGTTTACTACCTATGAAAGCGTTGATGTTGGAGCTATTTTGTTGGAAAATAATCATTCAGTAAGACGGTAGGGTTGAGTATAATAAGGATCAAGATGCATGATGGAGTGGTAACAACTTTGAAAAATGTGAGACATGTCTTGAAGTTGCGGAAGAACCTTTTCCGGAGGTGTTCTAGATTCTGATGATTGCAAAATTGTCACATGGAATGGGGTGAGAAAAGTTGTTCGGAGTTCTTTGATAGTTATGAAATGTATCAAAAAAGAAAACGTGTATCATATTTTGGGTTTGACGATAACAGGAAGTGCAACATTTGGAACTAGTAGAAGTAATAGTGATTCATATGAATGCACCCAACTATTACATAGGAGACTTGGGCATATGTCAAAAATGGTCTAGATCTAGTAAGCATGATTTGTTTAAGAACATGAAGAAGTCTTACATGAAATTTTTTCTAGCATTGTGTGCACATTAAAGCACATTGGGTTCAATTCAAGGGAAACAAACACATAATTAATGGTAAATTAGACTAGTGCATACAAATGTTTAGGGTTTGTCTCCCGTTACTTCCAATGAGGTTCTAGGTACCTTTTCACTTTCTTTAATGATCATTCTATATATATTTGGATTTATTTTTTTAACCATAAGAATGAGGTATTTGACACGTTTGTGCGAAAGAAGATAATAGTTGAGAACATAACAAGTAGAAAGTTGAAGACACTGAGATAGAGTATACAAATAGTGCCTACAAGAGGTTTTGTGATGAAAGGAGAATTGTCAAGTATTAGACAGTCAAGGATACACCACATCAGAATGGAGTCACAGAGAGAATGTTACGTACATTGCGAGAAAGAGCAGTATGTATGCGATATATGTTGAATTGAGCAAATAATGTTGGGCAGAGTTAGTTGCTACATCTTGCTACATGACAATTGATCTCCACATGGAAGTTTAAATGGAGATATAACTTATAGGTTTTGTTCAGGAAAACATGTAGATTTTGAAAATTTTAAAATTTTTGGGTGCACAACATGTTATCATGTGAACAAGGGAAAGATTGAACTGAGTGCCAAAAAGGTAATATTTTATGATATTGTCTTTGGTGTGTAGAAGATTTCAAGTTTGTAATTAGCAGGGATGTTACCTTTGATAAAAAGTTACTAGTAGCTTCTTCAAGAGCTTCGGTGGTGTTAGCAATGAGACTCCTAAATCTCAAGTTATTGAGATAGAACTTAATGATCAATTAGGTAATAGTCATGTTCAAGAGGTGGATCATGAAGCCACTCCATATGAGAGTGATGATGTGCTTGAGCAGGAGAAAATTTGGCAGAAAAATGTACGAGTCCAACAATGACGACAACTCGTGGACAATTTGGCTTATGGTAGACCAAGACGAGTTTACAGGCAAGTATAGAAGTTGTGGTCAGATCAACCTATATGGTCTCCTTGTGATGAACTTCTACTTGGTAAAGGTCCAGGTTCTCACCATCAATTGATATTAGAGGTTAGGTTTAATGGACTCGCTCCTGGTAAGCGGGCATGAATATTCTCCTACAACCAGTAACATCTGTATATTATGATCACCCTCATGAAGGTGGGTCTGTGAAGAATTGAGTCGAACCGGTAAAGTCAATTTGGGTTTAGAGAAGCTTGCCCAACGTGACGATGGCTCAATCTTGAGCCAAACTCACACATTAGAAGAATATGGGGTGAACAAATGATTTATATACATATTATATTTAAGATTTACTAAACTAGTCTTTTTGGTCAAGTGCGCTCTGATGTGTATATAAACATTGATTACCAAAAGTATTAATACACTCAAAAAATTCTTTTGGGCACTTTTGGTTTCTTTCGTTAAGACTTCACTAACAAAAGATACAAGATAGGCCAAATTCGGGAATCATTTGGGAGACAATATATAAGGTGGGGTTTTAATTGATTCATAAAGTCAAAATAGCTTTAATCATTTATAGTTTCTTTCACATAATGATTTAAGGGTATTATTTCTTCAATAATTGACTCTAGAAAACAAAATTCAATCATATCATAATTTTTGCTTGATTTTTCTCTCTAAATTAAAACCGCCATGAATTAAAGGTATCCCCCAAAAAGTAAAACATGAAGGGTTTACTTCCATTTTCCATGACTAGTAAAGAAAAAAAACCACTTGACAATGATGGCTAATGTGAGGTTTCATGGTAAGTATCTAATTTAGGTTTGGTTACATTTTGCAACCCAAAATGGCAATGTTTTGGGCCCACATGTACCCATTTGTGGCTCACAAGTCATACCTGTAAATTTTAGGATCATGTGGTGTGCTCAAATATGGCATATTACTGTATTAGGGACTTATAAAAATGTATATAATTTGATAGTGACTAGGGTTCTTTGAAGAACCACATTCCCAATCTCCTAGTGGTAAACATGATATTTGGTGTATAATTTCCATTGTCTCCAAATCATAAGTTATTTGTAAAATATATAATTTATGAATAAGTTAAGGGTCCGAGTACTGTCTTATTTGCTTTATCATTTATTTTCATATTTTATTTGAAGACCTAACCATACTTTAATGCAATAAGTTAAGTAGGGTTAAATTGTATAGGGTTTGATATCTTAAGATAGAGATAATTTCATAAAACACCCTTTAAAATAGATCAAATCTCACCTAACATCTCTTAAAATTATTTGTCTTAGATGCACTCCCTAAATGGGTAATTTATCTCACTTGCGTTTTTCCGTTAAAATCTATTAAAAATGGATGTTAAAAAGACTAAAATGCCCTTGAATGTGTTTTAAATTTTCAAACCATGCCATTTTGACCTTATCTCTCCTAATCCTCTCTTCTCTCTCCTCCTTTGTCACTTTCTCTCTCCTGGCAACGAGACACAATCAATAAATCCCATTTTAAGGATTTTGGCATCCTGTATCTATATAGAAAATATAAAAAAGCAATACCCATAATCAAAATACATGCCCAAATACACAATTAATAAATTCAATTGGTTTCAAATTAAACAA
>JAYMTP010005934.1:0-12695 GCA_036897365.1 Geranium brycei | reverse complement strand
CCATAGAGAAACCCCTTCCCCCTACTACCCCCCCCGCCGAATTCCTCGCAACCAAACCCACTCCCGACAAATCAGTCCCCACCGCCCCGTCAACATTGATTTTCAATCGACCGACCTCCGGGCTCAGCCATCTGACTTTCACCGGCACCCGCGACGAGCTGATCTGGGAGCCCTGCGCCTCCCTCCAATCTCGATAATATCTAATAACCCGATCCACCATAACGTTAGCAACAAAAGGGACCCTTGACCAACATTTGAGGTTTCTAGCTTCCCATATACCCCATAGAAATAAGCCAACCCACATAATAACAACCGACGAGCCCAAACGAAACCACATCTCCAAATTCGGTCCTCGAGGAAAATCTTGTAAAGCATGAACCTCGACTCGGCCCCAAATAGGAGCCAATATGACGCAATCGACAAAAACGTGGGGAACATACTCGAATTCTTGGTTGCAAAGGGGACATAATCCATCTGAATTAACTCTATTGGCCGCCAACGCCAGCTTAGTCGGAATACAACCTGATAAGAGCCTCCACACAAAAATTTCACCTTCGGCTGAACACTTGAAGCTCCCTATAAGCCGATCGAACCGAAAACATACCTGAGAGCTCATGCCGCCAATACCAAGGATCCCCTACCACACCTTTGCACACCGGGGTATCAAATTCGAATTCCATCTCCTTTCTCCATCCACCAACAGATTTCGAACCAACCCCACCCTCTGTGTCTCCGAAACCTGGAAGACATCTCCCAAAACCCAACAATCCCCCGAAACCAACATATTGCCCTCCCCACCCTCGTCTACACCCCCTGGCTAACACCGAATCCCTAGCCTCCACCAAACTCTTCCAAATAAAACTCGGGTTATGCTCGACAGGAGCCGACATAAACGAGCATGAAGGAAAGTACTTAGCTCTATAAATTCTACCCAGTAAAGATGCCTCATCACATAAGAGTCGACATCCCTGCTTTGCCAAGAGAGCTAAATTAAAATCGTGCAAGTCCCGGACCCCTAACCCTCCCATATGCTTGTGAAAAGCCAACTTGTGCCATCCCCTCCATATAATACCACCCCCTTCAAGAGTACCCTTCCACCAAAACCTGGCCAAAATACGCTCGATCTCACGAACGAGAGTTATCGGGAATAAAAAAATTGACATAGCATAGGTAGGAAGAGATTGCAACACCGCCTTCAACAAGACCTCCTTCCCAGCCCTAGATAAAAATCTTCCCTCCCACCCCTTAATCCGGGTCAAAATACGTTCCTTAACAAAAGCAAGCGCGGCCCGCTTGTCCCGCACCGTCGCTCGCATTTGAGCCGAAGTGTTGGAACTGAAAGAAGCAACTGACTTCTCCAAGTTAATCTTTTGGCCCGAAGCACGTTCATAGATCCCCAAAATTTCCCTAACCGACAATGCCTCCTAATGAGAAGCACGACAATATATGAAACTGTCATCTGCAAAAAATAAGTAAGACACCGAGGGAGCCGACCGGGCTATTTTACATCTCTTTAATCTTCCCCGCCGTTCATACTCCGGAATCAATGCAGAGAGGCCCTGCATACAAAAAAGAAACAGGTACGGAGAGAGGAGATCACCTTACCTGATGCCCCTAGTCAGAATAATGGGCCCCATCTCTCTCCCAAGGAAACCACCATATAAGACACCGAAGAAATACAGTTAAATATTGGTAAGTTTTTTTTTTGAAAGAATTTAGTATGTTAGTACTATATATATAATAAAATAATGAATTATATAAGTTATCGTAGATATAACGCCAAATAAATTTTAATTGGAAAGTTACACATAATGATGCACACATTTTTTTCCATCTTTATTTTATAAGTCAACTGGGCTATTTAACTGAAGTTACAGATGGTGGGACAAATCCCTCACCATAATCCCATCTACTGTTAGTTAAAACAAGTTTGGCCAATTCGTGAGCCATTTGATTATGAACAAAACACAGAACACATGTTTCGATAGTGGATAGTGCGCAACGCCATTCGCTAATGATTCCTCCAAAGTTGTTCAGCTGACCCGTTTAGCATCATGTAGCGCCACGACCTCCACCTCATACGAGTGGAGAAATCCCGTGATCCTGCTACAGAAAGCTTTACATATGCATGTATAAACCAAAAATTAAAATAAAGTCTTCTCTATTTTTCAAAAAATAAGTAGTCCTATCTCTATCAGTGCATGTCTTTATGTGTGATAATTAAATAAATTGAAATGCTAACATGAAACAATGTTCGAAGAAATGGTACCAAATTGTAATATTTGAGAACATACACTATGTAAAATAAAAAAACAATTATAAACTAAAATGCATGTGAAAAATATATGGTTTAAAAAAGTCACAAAATAATGTTAGTGAATTGTGATTTTGTGAATAGATGTGCCCTTATTTGTAATAAAACAATAAGTCAAGCCTTAAACAGAAAACATTACCTTTATTACTTGTTTTGTCATTCCCTCTTTATTTGGACTTTCAATTAGCTTAATTGAATTTACTTGAACTGTAAGTATATGTTTTTTCGGAATGTAAGTATATGTTATTACCTATACAATTAATGAATATATTGTTGTTATTGAGTTGTTATATATTATTTTTAATTCAAAACACTTATATATTATTATGGTCAAAGTAAGCGTATATACCTTCTAATTTCATGTCATAATTTATTTTCATAAAGATGCATATACAATGTGTTCAAATAAGTAAAATTATTTTACATTTAAATTATAATATTAATTAATTAATTAACTTTCGTCATTGGTAAATTACATGATTCAATTTATTATAGTATTTAGGGATGAGAATCTTGTAGGTCGAATTGGACTTAATAAATTGAACCGAACAATACCGAACACCATAGCTCAATACATACCTTCACTATATTAGATTGACATGAGGGCGACGAGCATGAATACAATCCGCCACCAATAAAAACTAAGGGTTGCAGACATATTTTGTCTACCGCACTTAACCTTTTGAGTTGTATCGAAATTTATTAATTGCAATTCGGAGGATTTTCAGTTCAGGTCCTAAGTTGCCCACATAAAAAAAAAATCATGGATAACTGTATGACCTGAAAACGGTCAAATACGATTCACATCATGACATCTCTACCGTTAATCTTGTACTCGTGCGATGATCAACACTAGTAACTAATGCAATATAATTAAATATATTGAGTTTTAACATGTAATGTAATATTTTTTTATTCAATTCATATGAGATTATTCGTGTTGAATTCTAGCATAAATAATTAAAAATTTTCAATATATGTCGAGTTGATGGAAAACTCACTGAACCTACGTAATCAAACTGAAACTTGACAAGTCAGACCCTTTATTTTCATATTCATCGTTTATATAACAAAGGTCAAATCCAGATACAATGCACCATTCTCACTTCTAATAATACTTTTGTAACTCTAAGAATCACATACATTTATGAACTAAATTGCTAATTATCAAGAAAGCAAAAATAACCGAAAAAGTAAAAAAGTAAACAAAATGACTCCAAATAAAATAAAAAAAAAGGAATCCAATGACATTGAAAAGACCCAATTATCCCCCATCTTTTTTACCAATTTGTTTTACATTATTTTATTTTAGTTTCAAAATTTAAATAAAACCCCAAACCCAACGGTCACCACACGTGTGAAGTGGGGCCTTGACACGCACGAAATGGGTCCCACCACGCCCTGTCAAGCTTATTAATTTAAGGCTCTCTCTGCTCCGTTTCTCTGTAAAAGAGAAGAGAAGCAAAAAAATAGCAGTACAGAGAAAGAAAAAAATGGAGTAGCTGCATTTTCTCAGTTTCATCAGATCCTACCAAAACCCAAATCTAACTCTCTCTCTCAACCCTTCTTTTTCTCTCGAAAAACCCATCTTGACCGTGTCTTCTTCAACCTGTTACTGTTCAGTGTGGTGTAAACGGATTGAAGGGTTTTTCTGGGTTTGTTTTTGGCTCGAATCGGTTCGATTCTTCAGTCGGCGGTGTGTGTTGAAGGTGATTTCTGGGTTTCTCTTCTTCATTTGTCTTGTTTCGTGTTTCGAGCGTTTCTTACTGAAGGGGTTGCTTAGCAGAGTGGGTTTTTTTGTATATTGTTTTGTTGTGTTTAGGTTCTCATTTATGAGGCCTGGTAAGATATGGGTTTCGTTTGATAATGATGTTTGTTTTTTTTAAAAATCCTCTGTTTCTGTTTGGTTGCCGAGAAAACGAGTGTATTTAGTATTCAAGCGTGGGCGAACTGGGTCTGCGGTTTTCTTTGTTTGGCTCTCGAGAGAGGGAAAAGGAAAATGGAAGAAACTTTTCGTCTTTGTTTTGTTTGGTTTCACAGATGCGTTTTTCTTTCAATCGGTGGTAACGGTTGGTAACGAGCATGTTTTTTCTCGGAAGTTTCTAGTTCTTCACTTTCCTGCATTTTCTGAGCTGCCAAACAAACCCCTCTTTTTGTTCTCTACGTGGATCTTAGTATTTCCAAACCGATTCAACTTTCTCGTTATCTCACACTTGATTTTGTGATTTTGATTTTTCATCTTCAGGTATTAAGCATTCAGATCCAAGCATTTTAAGGGTACTCTTCAGTTTTCTCCATACACATTCAAGGTAATTATTTAAAAAAAATTATATATAGACACTATCTTAAGAGTTAATGTAGTTATTTAATTGATAAAATTCTTTTTTACCTTAAAAAAGAGTTCAGGTAGCTAAATTGAGTTTTGTTTCCATATTCTTTGTTTTGAGTTCTTAATAGTAGCAATTAAAGCCATGCCTCTCTATTTCCTTTATTTTATTTTTCCCTAAATTTTGGATTTGAATATTCTGATTCTCTTTTCAACTTCAATTATTCTCAGTATTTATGCGTATCTTATTGTTTCCGTTTTAGGGAACTGCTAGTTGAGTATAAATATATGTTAATGATTAGGGTTTTGAGAACTTTTGAATTCAGAACCTCTGTCCCTTTTTCTCTCAGAACAACAATTGGCTATTCAGCTTCGGAGTGATTTTTATGCATCTGTTTATTTTTTTGTTGATTGAAGATGATGACCCGGCCGCCTCCTAAGGAGGAATATGCCCTAAAGGAGACCAGGCCTCATCTTGGAGGAGGAAAGGTAGGAGGCGACAGGCACGCGAGCACCTATGACTTGGTTGAGCAGATGCAATACCTCTATGTCCGAGTCGTCAAGGCCAAGGAGTTGCCCGGGAAAGATGTCACGGGCAGCTGTGACCCCTACGTTGAAGTCAATCTCGGAAACTACAAGGGCACAACCAAGCACTTCGAGAAGAAATCGAATCCGGAGTGGAGCCTGGTGTTTGCCTTCTCGAAAGACCGGCTCCAGTCCTCGGTGCTCGAAGTGAATGTAAAAGACAAGGACTTTGTGAAAGACGACTTCATAGGTAGGGTTGTGTTTGACCTGAGCGAGGTCCCGAAAAGGGTCCCGCCAGATAGTCCTCTGGCGCCACAGTGGTATAGGCTGGAGGATCGGAAAGGGGACAAAGTTAGGGGAGAGCTGATGTTGGCTGTGTGGATGGGTACGCAAGCGGACGAAGCGTTTCCAGAAGCGTGGCATTCGGATGCAGCGACTGTCAGTGGAAGCGACAGCCTCGCGAATATTCGGTCCAAGGTGTATCTCTCTCCCAAGCTCTGGTACGTGAGAGTTAATGTCATCGAAGCTCAGGATTTGCTACCAACCGATAAGAGTAGGTACCCTGAAGTTTACGTAAAGGCTATTCTAGGAAGTCAGACGATGAGAACTAGAATTTCTCCAAGCAGGAGTATAAATCCCATGTGGAACGAGGATCTGATGTTTGTAGCGGCTGAACCTTTCGAGGAGCCTTTAATTCTGAGCGTAGAGGACAGGGTCGCCCCTAACAAGGACGAGGTTTTGGGTAGTTGCGCTATTCCTTTGCAATACGTGGAGCGAAGGTTGGATCATAAACCTATTAACAGTAGGTGGTGTAATCTGGAGAAACATGTTGTTGTGGGTGGGGAAAAGAAGGAGATCAAGTTCGCTAGCAGGATTCACATGAGGGTTTGTTTAGAAGGCGGTTATCACGTTCTTGATGAAGCTACTCCTTACAGTAGCGATCTTCGACCAACAGCGAAGCCACTATGGAAGCCTAACATTGGTGTTCTGGAGGTGGGTATTCTGAGCGCTATCGGGTTGATGCCAATGAAGACGAAAGATGGCCGAGGAACTACAGATGCGTACTGCGTGGCGAAATATGGGCAGAAGTGGGTCCGGACAAGGACGATAATAGATAGCCCCGCGCCCAAGTGGAACGAACAGTACACTTGGGAGGTTTTTGATCCGTGCACTGTCATTACCATTGGGGTGTTTGATAACAGTCATTTGCAGGGTGGAGGAGGTGCAACGGATCCGAGGATTGGGAAGGTGAGGATCCGCCTCTCGACTCTTGAAACCGATCGGGTTTATACACACTCGTACCCGCTTCTAGTTCTGCACCCCAATGGAGTCAAGAAAATGGGCGAGATTCATTTAGCCGTGAGGTTCACTTGCTCGTCTCTGTTCAACATGTTGCACATGTACTCACACCCTTTGTTGCCGAAGATGCACTATATCCATCCTCTGACTGTTACCCAGCTCGATAGCCTGAGGCACCAGGCAACTCAGATTGTCTCGATGAGGCTCAGTCGGGCCGAGCCACCATTGAGGAAGGAGGTGGTGGAGTACATGCTCGACGTGGGGTCCCATATGTGGAGTATGAGAAGAAGCAAGGCAAATTTTTTCAGGATCATGGGAGTTTTCAGCAGTTTAATAGCCGTTGGAAGATGGTTCAATCAGATATGCAATTGGAGAAACCCGTTCACGACTGTTCTGATTCATATCCTGTTTATTATACTCGTCATGTACCCCGAGCTGATCTTGCCCACCGTTTTCTTGTACCTGTTCCTCATCGGGAGCTGGTATTATAGGTGGAGGCCGAGGCATCCTCCTCACATGGACACTCGTCTGTCCCACGCAGAGAACGCTTATCCCGACGAGCTCGATGAAGAATTCGATACGTTTCCAACCTCCAGGCCTGCGGATATAGTGAGGAATAGATATGACCGACTGAGGAGTATAGCTGGGAGGATCCAGTCTGTGGTGGGCGACTTGGCAACTCAGGGCGAGAGGGTGCAATCTTTGCTGAGCTGGCGAGACCCGAGAGCGTCAATGCTGTTCGTGATCTTCTGCTTGGGTGCTACCGTAGTGCTGTATGTCACGCCTTTTCAGGTCGTTGCCCTCCTGATGGGGTTTTACGTGTTGAGGCACCCGAGATTCCGTCACAAGCTTCCCTCTGTGCCTCTCAACTTCTTCAGGAGGTTACCTGCGAGAACGGACTGTATGTTATGAGCCTGAGCTGGTTTAGTCCGGGTTTCTATTTACCATTTAATTCTCGTCCTGGTATGATTTTGAGGATCTGCGGTTTGGTTATATCATAGGATTTATGTTCTTGAGCTTCGAATTCATGGTAAGCTGTCCATCATGCTCTCCTGTAATTTTGTAGGTCGTATTTTAATTTTTAAGTTTATGCTGAAGTTGAACCATTTATGTCAATTGCTTTACTTGAGAACTTTTAAACATGAAATTGTTCCTGCAAGCTTCTGATTGAATTGGATCAATCAAACTTACAGTGGTTCAGATACTGGCTCTTCAACATCGATTTCTTCAAGATGTTGTACACTTTTGCTCCTTACATGAATTATTTGTGCAAACATATGTACATTTGGTGTTATTTTATATAATTAGTCTTCTGGAAGTTTGCGTCTTAAATTGATATGTTGTCGTGTGAACTACTTGATCATGAAATGTGGGTGGCGACACAAGATACACATTTTCCTCCTCGCTGTCCGCTATATATTGTTTTGTTTTATTTTTCTATCTCCAAGTTGACGAGTAGTTTACTTTAAGATAACGGGAACAGACATAGATTTGCTTGAGAATATTTGTTCGCAGTTTATATTATTTCCCATCTCACTAGAGCAGCTCAGTATATGTTTATTCAGTTCATGCGCAGCACCCCGATGCTGCAAGCGTAACTAAGAGAGCAGCATTGGCCGAGCAATCACTTGCTCGGGTAATAATCCTTTTTCATCGTGTAATTTCAAATCGAAACCCTAATGACATGAAGTAAATTACATTGAGATGAGCAAAATGTGGTTCTTTAGGCTAATGAGAAATCCAATTGGAAGCGCCTTTACCGGGTCTGTGTCTGGTTTTTTACTGCAGAATTAAGAATGACCCAGTGATGAGGTAGTTGAAAATTAAAATTTACATTGATTCTTGAAAACCTGTGCTGTGTGTTGTGTGGATGGTTTGTTTAGGTTTCTGAGGCATGTGGGGACCAATCTCTGTGTATTTTTGTTCTTTACAGCCTGTTGGCTATGCTTTTTTTTCCATTCTGGTCTCTTGTCATTGTTCTCACTGTCACATGCTGCAAGGTTTCTCCAATTTGGTTATGGTTGGTCATGAACCTAATGTTGGAGTCTTTATCAGTTTTTAGGGTATTGGGTTTTATTTGACTGTGGTTTTTGTTTTTGGTTGAGTTTGGTGATTTAATATTGGATGCTGAGTTTTGACTGGTTTTAGACCTCTTGTGTCATCTTCTGCTATTGCATTGATCTTCTTGGAAATGGACAATTGGTATTGGCACTCTCTTTTGAATCTACTTTTGATCCTATAGAAAGCATAGATATGTAGTGGTGGTGTTTTGGAATGTGCATGACACGTCATCTTTGGGTCCATAATAGGGTCACATTGATGGATAGTGTAAAATAAGGGTTCTTGTTTTTTCTTTGCAAGTTTATTATTTTATTATACTTTGATTAGTGTTGAGAATGTAGATTCGGGCCATCACCCTTTTCTTTTTTTCAAGCTTTTCGAAATCTTCGTCTATAAGTTTGAGTTTTTAGTCAAGAGACTATTATGAAGAGAATTATTTTCTTTAGAAGAACGGAGTGAAGTAGGAGCCCACAAGAGGGGAGCAATGTTCTAGAAATTTCCGATTTGTTAAATTAGTCATAGATTATTAGTCTCCGATTAATCTTTTATAGTTCGTGATTAATTTTTCAATCCAATTTATTTTTCGATTACTCTTCTATAAATCTCCATAAGATCATCTCTGTTTGACTAACGTCATTATAAGTCATACAATTCAAATTTGTGACTGCAAGTACTACATTAGATATCATATTAGAGCATCTCGAATGAGACTCTATAATATGCAAAATGCTATTTTATCGAGTGAGAATTGAAAAATACTACTCAAATATAGCTTTTTATAATATATTTTTATTCTCTCCTTCTATATATGGAGCTTCTTATATCCTCTCTCTTGATATTTTATATTTCTTTTTCTCCACTACCATTCAGCTTATCACCTCATTACCCTCTTTCCCATTATATTTTAAAATTTAGTAAACAAATATTATTTAGATTAGATGTAAAGAGCTCGGTCAAGTAAAAACATTGAAAAAGTGGCTTCTTAAGCTAATGTTGATGCTAATGACTCTACATTAGCTTAAACATTGTGTGTACCATTGAAAATACTCTTAAGACCTGAAACCTCATGCTCATAAGCTAATAGATGAATGATTGATTACAAGTTTATGCTCCAACAAATTTTTTGCTCAACTGATCAAATATTTAAGGGATAATTGCAAAAAAGAGTGACCTGTTTTTTGACACTTTTGCAAAAAAGTCCATATTATTTACATATTTTTGCAAAATATGTATACTTTATAAAAATGACAAAATTGCTCTTAAAATTAAGACTTATAACATAATTTTTAACTAAAAAATTAAAATTACAAATTTTGATTATACAAATTTTAGTTAGAAGATGAAAGTAAGAAAAAAAATTAAAATATTTTTTTTTACAAAATATAATTTCAGAGGCAATTTCGTCATTTTTATAAAATACACACTTTGCAAAAATATGTAAACAACATGACATTTTTTTGCAATTAACAAAATGACATTTTTTTTGCAAAAGTGACAAACAACAAAACATTTTTTTGTTATTGTAATTTTCCCAATTTTTAAACTTGTCCATGAAGACATGGGTTTAAGTTTCACAACAATATTCTTATCACCTTTATTATCAGCATTTCCTTTGGTGCTTAAAAAAGTGACCTACACACGAAAAACAGTGTTAAATAAATAATATTAATAGCCCTAGCCCTAGATGCATGATCCCTCATAAACCAGACAAGAAAAGGAAGGATTGTTGGAAAAAGCTACTTGTTTTTTTGCATCTGAGTGGTCTTGATTCTAGTAACAACCCATAAAGCAAAGCATGGGATTGGTATTAAAGGAAATTTGCAGTGAAAAGATCTATGGGACAAAAGAGAGGTGGTTCCTTAATCTAGTGACATAACTACTGATTTTTACTGAATAGCAAGAAAGAAATGTAGGGAGAAGATTTGAGATGGAGGATGAATGTTACATCCAATTTCAATCCTTTAAAATAGGAGAGTTGACGTTGTTTTGAATATATACACATGTTTTCAACAAGTCAATTATGAAAATGTTGTGATCCTCACAACGAATGGTTACTTTGTTTAAAACTACATACATAAGCATTGATTCAATGCATCAATTGAAATGAACATACATAAGCATTGGTTTAGCGGCCGTGGTCGTGGTCGGGATGGGACGGCGGTGGCGGCGCATGTAGTTATGTTTCAACCTGACTGACATGCGGGTCTCTTCACTACACATTATGTGATGACCTAAGGCCAAAAGCCTTTACCTCCCACTTCCTAGTTTATAAAGAGTCACATTGCTTCATATATGAGTAATGTAATTCTATTTTATATCATGAAATATATTCTCACATTTCAACTAATGTGTTATATACTTTTCGCATCTTTAAGTGCTATTATCTCATTCAATATTTGATGACTTTTCATAATTGTGTAGCGTAAGTTCAAGTTCTCGATGAGACAAATGCAATAGACATATACACCGCCAAAATTAATTACTAGAATTGATCGGAATGATTGCCGAAAAATATGATGTTAACATGATTTCCCACCGTTTCTGGTTCTATACGGTTGAAACTAATTGATTTTAGCCGAATTGGACGAATTAGATCTTGATTTGTACCTAGAAACTTTAACTTTTCAATTAAAACAATACTGAAAATCGAATGTTAAGATTCAATTATTACAACTCAATCAAAATATAAAGTTTGCAAATAGAATAACATTGAAAGATAAATAACACATCATGAATGGATGAAAGATGGATATGTCGCAACTCAAAGCAGTTCAGTTCTTCCGAATTTTAAGAACCAAAATCGAACCAAAATTGAATTACTCACTTAAATTAAGAATCAAAATCGAACTATTAACCACGATTCCCGATTTTTTGATTATAATTCAACTCGTTTCTCTATTCAGAAATGGTTCCGGATCTAAAATGCCCACCCTTACTATTTGTTGTGAATGTATTGATCTCAGCATTCCGTAAATTTAAAAACTACCCAAGAATAATATATAGTACAATCGCGTAAAATAGTTATTATTTATAATGTTTTTTTTATTTAACAAGTAGCCACGTGCATTTTACAGTGCATGACTATAAACGAGTCAAGTTGTTAACAAAACCCCCGAGTTTAATTTGTTAAATATTCAGTTCGACTTGTTATGATCGAGCTTGAGCAAGATTCGAGCTCAAGATTGAGTTCATTTGATAAGTGAGTCAAGCCCGAGCCTAACATTTCAAAACTCGACAAACTCGTCATTCAACTTGTATAATATTTAATGACTTGTATAGTTGTAAATTTCTAATTATTTTTTTTAATGAAATCAGATGAATCGAATTGAGTCAAAACTATCTAGAGCCGACTCATTTAATATTAACGAATCAAATATTTTTTTATTGAATGTAATTTTTAACTTTCATAACTATTTGCAGTGGAAATTAAATGAACTGAATCGAATTAAGCTCGAGTTTGATCCGAACTTAAGTTTATTCAAAACCGATCTCAATTAAATTGAGGCTTTATTTGTAAGTTTGATAAGTGGAAACAATTTCTAATATTTTTTCTTGTGCAAGTTCATATACAGCTAGTGGGTCAAAATATTGTGGCCCATTTAATGATCCAACAAGGGCCCACCATAAAAAGTCGTATACTGGGCCTATACTCAGCTGGCACTCTCCCATACTGGGCTTTACTTGAATCGATCATGCTAATAAGCTAATTGTGTTTAATTTAATTCATCCTAATTTTAATTTAAATATTGTTTTGATCCCGAAGTGTGTTCGGTTTATAATAATATGGTTTTAAGGAAATAAAAATCAGAATTTCAGTTTTGATTATGTCGGTTTTTTTGGTTTGGTTCAATTTGTTACGAAACGAATTTATACATTTCTCATATTTTTTGACAATTTTTGATTTATTATTTGACTTATCGGTTTTTAGTTAGATTTTATTCGAACAGTTTCAGGTGGAATTCTTTGGAAATATTTTAACTTATTTTTTGTTTGACCAATATTTTTAGATCCAGTTAATACATACCGATAACTTATAATGAGTTACATGTTTAAATTAATCTATTTTTCGTCCGGTTCTCAGTTTACAAATCGATATCAAATTCTTGACTAATCAAAACATTAGACTGGTCATCAAGTCACGTGGCAACCAAAGAGCCCATCTTGGAACTA
>JAYMTP010005933.1:0-12695 GCA_036897365.1 Geranium brycei | reverse complement strand
CGGTGGTGCTGTCCCTGGCGTCGCCGTCGCTGGCCAAGGAGGAGGCGATGGAGCTGTCTTCGGAGGCCGTCTTCGACAGCGGCCGGAGCGCGGCGGCGGAGGACGGCTTGTTCTCCGACCACGAGGACCGCGGCGGGACCCCCGAGAAGGAGGTTCCGGTGGCGATTCCGGCTCCGAACCCGATTTCAGGTGATTGATTTGAATCTCCAACACAAAGTTGTGATTCTGATCATCATATTGGGTTGTGATTGCTTAGAATCGTGATAAAAACGAAAACCCAGAAATAAAAATCAGTTTTTTATTCCTTTTGGTGGGTGGAATCTATAATTCGAATCCGTTGGCCTGAGTTTTTCTTTCAGATAAATTATCATGGGAAAATATGATTATTGTACCATTCAAGTTATTTATATGATATCATGAATTTGCAATTGTATATGATGCTGGGTACCAATTGTGTGTCATTTGCTCACAGAAGAGTCAATTTGATATGTATGATTCTATTTCTCACTGACATGTTTCATTTTCTGGGATTTACAGAGAAGCAGTACCAGCCAATTCCAATTCCAAGGCCATCTCAAGCCCAAAGCGGCCCAAGACCGTCTCCAGATCAAGGTAAGGCTCTCAATTCTACCATGTCAATTACTAAAACTCGTATATTTTGCTGAAGCGATTGGTTTGGACGGTTTACTTTATTGTGCATTGTCATCGATTTGAGGCGAATAGGTTCGGTTAAACTGATATAGCCCATGAACTCTTTTGTTTTTTTGACCACGATGATCTGAATATTTCTCCTTCCCATCTCCAATAGTGATTTGGTAGATGCTGTTGAGTTTAATTGCAATTGGTGTCATTGATTGAAGTAGGGTTTTTAAAGGTCTAGGAATAGTGAGCTAAAAATTCCAAGGCTAGGTTGCTGAATATTGAATAATGTAGATTAATTGTGCCTTTTGCAATTTGGTTGGGGACCTGAACAACCCTTTTGCTATAATATGTTACTTTTGTAAGGCTGTGATGTGTACTATACTATTTGTAAGAATGTGAGGGAAACAAACCTCTTTTCTGCAAATTTCTATAATAACAAAATTCTCCTAGTTAAAAAAATAGAAAAACAAAACAAGAGTAGTCTCTTCTTCTCTGGCGAGACAGCCCACTGTTCATCACTATTCCAACTCTACTGAGTGGATGAACATTGCTCCTCGGCACACTAACTTGCCAGAGAAGTAAATACCGTTTCTGTTTTGCTTTATTTTAATTTTTTATTTAATCAGAAGGGCAATTTCACCATTTTACAAAAATGGTAAGTTTGTGATGCATTTTTGCAATTACTGTCATAGTAATGACATGGTTTTGCAATTATACTATGCATCTCTAGTTGGGTGGAGAGGACCATCTGGAGATTAGTCAGAAATTAATAAGATCAATCGGGAGCTAATATGACAAGTTGTAGATTTTTATAACATTGATCAATGTACATGGAGAATAAGCCTATGTCTTCACTTTGATGTGCAGGAACATCGACCGAGAAACAACCAGCCGCAGCTCCTGAAGTAGGATCTGCATCTCGAGATGGGCGGAAACGGAAGCGGATAGCGACAGACGGAGACGACGAACGCGAACCAACAACCCTACAGTCACAGATGATTGAGATAATGGAGAGGAACGGTAAAATGCTGAGCGCCCAGCTCGAAGCCCAGAACACGAATACGGAGATGGAGAGAGAGCAGCGGAGAGAGCACACGGAGAGCTTGGTGGCTGTTCTGAACAAGCTTGCGGATGCTCTGGGGAGGATCGCTGACAGGTTATAGGGAAGGGGAGTTCTTACAGTATAGTGTATATAACACACAACTTCTCAAGACCCATGACAGACAATTGTGGAGTCTGAGGAATGATTCAAAATTTTATCATTTATCATATAAATCATTTGCTTGCAAAGCTATTTTCTTATCTTTTTATTGCATAGTTTTCGGATTAGAATCAATGATCTCATATTTTATATATATATTCTTATTCGTTACTTTTGTGCATCTATAAGCTTGATCGGCCAAAATATCATAAGGCTCCGAGAGTTGGGTCTAAATTAGTATGACTGAAAGCTTCAAACTTAAGAAAATCCGATATCCCTAATCTAGTTTAAGTGGAAAGGGAAATAAAAAAGAATCTTTACCATCCATAGGGTAGGGATGCGGAACCAGCCCTTTACCATCCATTGGGTAGGGATGCAGATCGCTAAAGCCAATATGTTACTGCCGGTTCACTTCGGATTTCAAAGATTCTAAAATTGGTTCTCTAAACTAAGTCAATGACCCAACCCAAGTGTGCATTCATGTCTTTTCAATTCAACTCATACCATAGTTCCTTTAAGGCAAATTGTGCATTCAGGTCTTTTCAATTAAACTCATACCATAGTTCCTTGAACGCGAATCAAGGTCGAGGATAGAAAGTTTTCCAATGATGGACTCATGCTTATAAAAAGAGGGATGAGTTTGTATAAGCTTCACTTTATCAGTGATCTAAAAATTATCGACTAGTCAGATTAATTTAATTTCTTCCAATTAGTTCGACCTATCTACCTGACTAGTACCTTGCATTTTCTTAGAACACTAATAGGCAGCAAATATTTGTAAACTATAATTTCCCTTCAATGGGAAATTAAAATCAAACACAACACCTGTCAAAAAACATTGCAAAACACCAAGAGACATTGCTTTCAGAATTTCCAAGATTCAGGTTCAGAGAAGAAAACAACAGGAGGAAACACAAATTACAGAAGATGAATGCTACAAACAAGAAATTATACATGTAAGAATCTGACACTCACAACCACAATCCAATGGCCATATGCAACATCAAGAATCAGAATCAGAATCATCTGATCTCAATATGGTTCTGTACCTGCGACCCGGCTTCTGAAAGGAGCCATCCTTATCTGCTGCATTTGCTTCTGGTTCGTCTTCATCCATCGCGATGCTTTCGTCTTCTTCGACTTCTGCAGCTGCTATGCCAACAGGGTGACCTGCTCGGTTTATTGATTGCATACCGTCATCTTCCTTGTGTTGCTTCACCTCATCGATATTTCTATTAGCATCCATCACTTTTTTCTTTGGAATGAAGGTCACTGATTTAGGGAGTTCCACCGAAGCACGGTCCAGCTCATTCGCAAACTCGGACCCCTTCGATCTTCCAATTTGCTTGAGGAAGGCCATGCACACTTCAGCATTGGATTCTTCACCAACATCAGTAGAAGAATCAAAAGTGTATTGTTTATACTTGGAAGGGTTCAGAATATAATCTGGAACCCCTCTACCATTATGGGTCTCTGCGGGTTCATTTTGAGGAGCTATAAAAGGCTCTGCAGATACTTCACCGTCGTCTTCCAAATCGGGGTTAAACCTGACGCGTTTCCGCGGCTTCAAAGCTGTACCAATGTCTTTCCTTTTCAGAATAGACTTGGGCTGGCAAACATGTTCTATGCGCGGCTCCTCAGGTTCTGTAACACCGGGCTTCAAAAGACTACTTTTGGCTTCATCTTCATCTTCTTTTAGCCTGATTTTTGCAGCCAATAGGTTGGCTCGCACATCCCTAGTTTTCGGGAGCACACTGTGTGAGCTCAGATAAGAACCGTGATCATTAACATCCTTCATATACAAGCGGTCGCTATTATTTTCCGCACCTGAAGCCAACCTGTCAAACTCATCCTCCTCTTCCTGCGCATTGAAAGACAAGTCAGTCTCTACATAGGAAGTAACCGTGAAAAGAAATTATGCCAAGGAAAGAAACAAATATATGGAATCCATAACACAAGTACGCAGAACATATTGGATTTTTTACTTTTGGGTCCAATAAGAAAGGTTTCCATTTTTTTTCCAAATAAACGATTTGAAGACCTAGTGGTTTGAACAACTGATAACAGCGTTCATCAGTTGGACCCTTAGTTGGGAGGAGATGGCCTTCTGGAGACTAATCACAAAAATAATGGGATTAAAGAATTAAGCATACAAGTAGGGGAGTTTCAGAACACTAGCGAAAACCCTTCAACGATTGAATTATTAACCAATTGCTGTGATAAGCCTCTGGATTTTTTAGAAGCATACATAATTCATCACAACTAGGACTAAAAAGCTACCAAAATAGCTATTTCAGTAACTTAACATGAACTGCACAAGGCAAAAAGCATGCATCTTTGTGCTCAATCAACAAATTTAGCCCTAAATCGGTAAATCACACCTTCACTCAATTAATATTCCTAGGACGCAGATTCAACCTATTACTAGAATAATTGATATGTAAAACAATTCCAGAAATTGTTTGAAAATCGAATAATTAGAGGAAAAATAACAAACCTCGCGATCGAGGGTAGGATCGAGACCGATCGAAGACCTAATCTCCCAATCGTCGTCTCGCGGCCGCTCCTCGCCGCCCTCCGGCTCGTCTTCGAAATCGTTGCGTCGGGTCCTCCGCGAAACCTTGGGCGAGAAGCCGTCGAAGGAAGAGGAGCACGGAGTCGCGTCCCTCCCGGAGGTGTCTGTGTCGCGCCTCCACTCCCGCCGCTCGACCTCGCCGTCGGCGAGAGACCACGACGGCGAAGATTTGGAGGCGGCGAGCGATCCGAAGACCTTATCGACTCGCGCCCTGAAGCTCTCGTCCATGTCCATCGATTCTGAGGAAGCCATGGATTCTGAGCTCCAGGATCGTTGTGGCGTTTGGGTTTTAAACGACGCGAGAGTGGCATTATCGTGATTTAAACTGGGCTTGTGCGGTACGGTCTAGAAGTACTGGTCCATATTGGTATTGGGCTTATAGTTAATGGGCCTTATGGCCCAATTATGTGGGAGTGTACGGGTCATCATGGTAGCAACTTTCTCGTGGAACCGTTAGGAGAGAAAAAAAGGTGACACTGTGTTTCAACTTGGGTTTTGTTTTTCTAATGTTGTCTTTTTTGGTCGGTTCTTTTTTATACTTGCTTTCCTTTTTTCTAATTCTTCTAAAACCTCTCTCTCTCTCTTGTGCCAATTTATTCATGTTTCTACATACACTCAGTGTTGTCACTCGTTTTTAAGTGAATCCGAATTTAACATAGTATCAAATTTTGGTTAACGTTAAAAAAAATTCGTGCGATATGGGCTCATGGACTTGGTGATATGCCAAGCATTATGGCTTGCACGGGAGCGTGTTAAGTCTCACGCTAAAGATGTGGATCCATTTGACTGTTTAAATAATAAATATAAACTTACACTTATCAATTTGATCATCTTGTAGATGAGTCGTACAAATTTAGTTGATGCTATAACAAAATCAAACTTAACCGATGTGGATTAATACACTTAAAATAGTATGGTTGTAAACTATTTTGAAAACAATCTGTGTGAAATGTCAAAATATAATTTAATTATATTCTACCAAAAATATTTCTCCTCACAAGAATCTCGATCAACAAAAATATAACAAGAAAGATCAAAGATTTCTTGTATTGATGTGTTACTACAATAAAAAAATGCTTCATAATAAATAACTTACTGTACCGCATTGAAATTACAGAAGGAAATAAGACTGCGGCTTACAATAGCAGTTTTCTTAAAACAATATTTCACCACGCTTATGGTGCACACGTTTTACCGGTGAGTAGTCTCCCAAGATACAACAGTCTATCGCTCGAGTAATCTGCACTGAAATACTGAGCAACGGCGAGCAAAATACGAACGTCTCTTTGACAAGAAGACAAAAATGAGATTGTAAATTTTCTTTGAATTAGAGATGCTTTTAGAAAAGAATTGTGTGTTTTCTGAATTGGCCAAATTACAATATACATGAAAATATGTAAATTGATTAACCGTCATGTATCTAGAATAATGAATATGGAGAATAAATGGATGCAGACATTTCCTAAATAACTGTCACTTTTCTATAAAATTAAATAAAAGGAATTAGCACTTTCAAGAAAATTCATTCATCACAACAAACTATACAAATGACAGATTTAATAATTGTGATGATAATTATCTTTTTTCTTTAATGTATTTGTAATCTTGTGACAATGAGTTTGCATAGGTGTTCTGTATTAAATTACAGAGTGTCTCCAACCCTTCGAAGTGGAGGTCGTGGCTTGCATTATACTTATCGTCAGGTTTCAGCATGTAGGTTATTATGTACACTTGGTTTATGGGTGCGAGAATTGTCTCACCTGACTTATTTATTTGAATGAATGAAATCACCTTTATTTACAAACAAACAAAAAAGACCATGAACTAACTTTTGACTCACGGAGATGTAAACTCGTAACTGTTAAATCTTAATTCTATGTTAACAACCAAATTTATATATAATACTCTCACAGTATTTATTAACTACTCATATTTGAAGTTTTTTCAATATGGACCTGTGGGGCTAAATGAACATCATGTATAATATGTACCAAACATCTCAGCATGTATTGATTAGTTTGTGTACAAAAAGATTCCTCCAACACAGTATTATTGTTGCCCTGCCATGTAAAAAGCATGTGCTATATGCGACATTTGCATATAATATTGGTTGATTCCGCATATCTAAGAAAACCCAGAATCCAGGAGCTGAATCATGACTTTCAATAGGCCAGACCTTAAATAAACCTATAGAACATGCGAGGAAATCAAGTTCACAATATCCATTACAAAAAATGAATCAGATGATTATCCAATGTCTTCGCCCTGATCAAAACAGAACACCCTAAAAATTAAAGGGTAACTAATATTTTCACGGGTATGTTTGTGAGTACGGGACGAATTCCTGCCTTTAAAAAACTATTATATTTTATAATATTAAGTAGAAAGATATTGAATTGCTTGGTTTGTGATGATTATTGAATAAGTATGTACATTTTATTATTTTGGTTATAGAGTGATTGTGATTGTTAAAAGAACTTTAGTTTGATTTATTTATATTCAGGACTGCCCATGTTGAGTATTAGAGCATGAGAGCAGATATTAAAATGGTCTTGTTGCTCTTCCTAATTAAAAATGTTGAGTGGAAGAGAAGAAAAGAAATGGCAAGTGGTCAAAAAAGGAAGCAACAAAGTGTTCATTATAGATCAGAGAGTCCCTTAAATTCCCTCTCATTCCATTCTCTTTTTCACTTTCTTATCTGTTATAAAGACTTTTAAAATCACGCCCTTTTCTCTTTTTGGACTATTTTTGATACTTCGTGTGAAAACCATTTGTATGCAAGTTTGTATTGAAAGGATTGTATAATTAATCGGAACTTCACAATGATTTATTTGGATAATTGTTTGGGTGTTCGGGTTTTGATCTTCTAGTACGAGTCCATTTTGGATTGTTTTATCTTTCATCATTATTATAATATCAAAGTGAGTACTTTTTATAACATAGTTGAGCATAACCTAATGAATCAGATTTTCGTTTAGAATTTCTCTCTTTGTTTATAGTCATAATCAATACATTCTCGATGAATTACGTCATTTTTTTGGAGTTACTTGATTTTCGATTATTTGTTTTGTGCATTATGTTTATTGTTATAACAAAAGCAAACTCCATGAGTTTAAATAAATTACTTATTTTTCAGAAAAAAAATAAATTACTTAAAACTAATTTGTGGGAATAACATGACAATAATACTGAAATAAAAACATTAAATCAATAATAAGCAGAAGTTCGTTACTTTTAGTTCTTACAATGACTGTATATATTGACATTTGAATTATTATTAATAAAAAATACCAATAACTCCCAATTATTATTTGAGTAGTTCTGCATAATAATTCTCATGTCTCAAAATAATTTTATAAAAACACATAAAATAATATTTTAATCCTCATCCGACAAGTGACTATTTAAACTTTTTTCGACAAAAAAATAACAACTCTAGATTATTATTACGAGTGGTTTTATATTCCAATAATTCTCATACGTCTCAAAATATTTGTATTTGGTCAATCAAAAGCATCCATGCAGCGAATGATGTCTCAAGGGAGATGTGGTCTGTGGGGATGATTTGCATAAACAATAGGGGAGAGCTCATTGCAGCTTGTTGTCGTCATTACAAACGGGTATTCTCTTATCACTAGAGCCGGAGGTTGTGACTTGTCTGAAAGCTTTATGGTGGGCCGAGAGGAGTAATTGGAGGCATGTAACAATTGAGTCGAACTGCCTATCCATCGTCTCAACCATCCGCCTTGGCAAAAGACTCCTATCCAGAATAGGTGACATTGTTTTTTATTGTACTTTTGTCTTGTCTAGGCTTCCGAACACCTCTGTATTTTTGTTTATCGATCATGTAACAAAGCAGCTGACTTACTTGCTAAGTTTGGATTATGTAACTCGGACTGAGATTTTGGTGGGTGTGTTTTCCCTCTTGGTCTTTTAGCCGTTGTTCAGTGTGATTCAAATAGTTTCTTTGAGCTAATAAAAACTGAGTTTTCAAAATAATAATAATAATGTAGTATAAATAATTTGGTGTGCATGAGTAAGATACACATAATTAGTGAGTCACATTTTGGAAGCAAGTGAAGAAAACAAGAAATGTGTAAATCAGACCGCCATGGCCATTAACCCATACAAACATATCACTCGTTGTCTTCACCAACAAACATTACATCTGCTTCCAAGTGGTCTTTTGAGTTGAGATATTATTAATTATAATATTATTAAAAGTTTCGTTTTGGGCCAAAAATACCATCATTATTGTCACTACTTGGCCCAACCTCATCTTCTTGGCGCATTAACAATTTGACATGGATATGATATGACTCTGTCATGGAAGAGAACGGATGGTTACAGTATTGACCCATGATGAAAGATATTTTGAATGTGACAGAAACTCTATATTTATAATTTAATTAAAAAATATATAAAAAAAATAACTAACACAAAATGGATAAAGTGATAAGGAGCTCACACAAACATATATAAGGTCTTGAGTTCGTTTGAATCCTTGTACATACGAATTTTTCCTTCGGATATTAACAAAGAGGTTAAAAGACTGATAACACGGTTTCCGAAAAATTACAAAAACATTTCATATACTCATATTTTTGCAAGATTATGTTATGTATTTTGTTGATGACACAGTTCGAGTTTGCCAACGCCATCCTCGCTACTATAGGTTTAGTCATATTTGTTTACAATTATTTTTATCACATGCTTAGATAATAGAGTGAATCTTTTGAATTTGTTTATGTTGCGCAATCTGTTCCCATTATATTAGGAATGCATCTCTCCTTGATTTGTACCAATTTATCTTTTTGGATTTACATACGTCTAATTTAACTTTACCTTCTAGTTGAAGATTTTATTATTAAAATTTTCCTATCTAACTTATATATAAGCCCTTTTTACTATATAACACAATCACCCAACATAATATTCTAGGAATGTTGATCATTCTCGATTTTAAAAGTTTTGTTCATTCATTGATAATTTGTGATCCATTTACAAGTGGACAGTAGTTTTAATACAAATTTTATTTAAAAAATAAATATGTTTTTAACATTATTTTGGGTTGGAAACAGAAAATGGGAAATCTCCGAAATCCGATGAGGAAACCTCGCCCCGTTAGAAACGGAGAATCCCTGCCCCGTTTTTGTTGGGGACGGGATTGCCAAACCTGTCCAGTTGTCATCTCTACTAAAGAGCTCACACTAACATATGTAAGGTCATGAGTTCGAATCTCGGTACATCTGGGTTTTTTCTTTGGATGCTGACAAGTGGGTTAAAAAATAGATAACACAGTTCCTCGGAAAATTGCAAAAATAAGTTATATACCATCACACTTTTGCAAGATTATGATGTGTACTTTGTTTATGAAAAAAAATCATAGTGGTCGCCTCTCTGTCAAAATTCTCTCTATCTAACTCTACATATGGTTCGAGTTTACTAACATTTGTCCTTGTATCCTAAAATATTGTTGTCCTTACGAGGAATAAACATCTTAAATAACCGATATTAACATGACTCAATAACAACCAATTTTCTTTCGCAACCATTAATCATCGTTGCTATAGGTTTAGTCATATTTGTTTACAATTATTTTTATCGCAATGCTTACATTTGTAGAGTGAATCTTTTGAATTTGTTTGTGTTGTGCAATATGTTTCCATTACAATATGAATGTATATTTGTTTGATTTGTACCGATTTACCTTTCTGGATTAACTTACGTCTAGTTTAACTTTATTACCTTTTAGTTGAAGTTTTTATTATTACAAATTATCCTATTTAACTTATATGTAAGCCCCTTTTTATTGTAATAACACAATCGCACAACATAATATCCTAGAAATGTTGATCATTCTCGATTCTAAAAGTTTTGTCCATTCATTGATGATTTGTGATCTATTCACGAGTGGGCAAGGCAACCTAATACTTCCACGCCTGTCTAAAGAAAAACGTGTAGCATTTGAGCACAAAAAAAAAATGTAACCTTTGTGCACACATGCAAAGAAAGAAATTTATAACCTTTGCGCACACACGAAAAAGAAAAAAAAGTGTAGTCTTTGAGCATACATAAGAAAGAAAACAAGTACCTATAAGAACACATAGAAGAAGAAATCGTGTAGCCGTAAGAGCACACAAAAGAAAAAAAAAGGTGGTCATAGGAACATAAAAAGAAACGTGATGCATCCAAGTGCACGCAAGTAAAGAAAAATCATGTTCGCACAAAGTATAGAAGAAGAAAAAAAGTGTCACATCTGAGTAAATATTATTTTTAAGTTTTTAAGAGTGACATCATCGTCTAATTGAATCGAGTGAAAATAACACTTTACATAGACCTAAATATGATCTCTCTTCACATGATTGTGCCTAACTATAACTTTATTACACGTTCACTAACCTCGATAACATTTTTGGATATTTGTTAGTATTTTAAAATGATGACAAAACTATGCATCCACATTAGGTTGTTTTTAGGGTTTTTGATCCTACGAGCTTCATCCAAAGAAACCGTCCATGAACGCCACAAAATCAAATAAGGGGAGAGTGAATCAAAACTAATAAGCCATTGTCATCGTCTTGGCCAGGCTTACCACCGTAAAAGGCCACAAAGATCACCCGTTTGGGCTGCAAGGGGGACGTAAACCAGACCACTCCCACTACTAAAATTGGCATTCTCGTTGTAGCTCTACAACAAACTGGTGTTGATATTGGTCGCCGCGAGCACCAAGTTCAGAGTATCATTTTGTCAGAGCGGGTATGTGACGAGTATCGTATAAACGTAAACAGTATCACATAACTTATGTAAAACTTATTGTTCCCACAAGATAAATTGAATGTGACGTTCAAGGTCCTAGTATCCAGAATACGATTGACGTCAAACTTGTTCTCAGAATGGTGTCATGGGGCCATGCGTTTAATGAGTTTGTCGCCAATCTTGTTTCATATATCTGGACCTTGAATGTCATGATCAATTGCTACTGAGGGAACAAGAAGGTTTCCAAGAATTATGTGATGTTCGTCACCTACCTGCTACGGCAAAATAATATTTTGGACTTGGTGTTGACGATTACCAATATCAACACCAACTTATTTGAGAGTTACAATGAGAATGCCAATTTCAATAAGAATGATTTGACTTACGTCTCTCGTGCTCTTAGCCAACTCGAATGCGCAATCTCTGTCGCCTTTCAGGATGACATGTTTGACCATGATAATGACAATGTCTAATTGATTTTGGTTCTTCCTCCTCTTATTTGATTTTGTGGCGTCCATGAAAGGTTCAAAACAACTCAACCTAGATGGACAATTTTGTCATATGTTTAAAATACTAACATAATATTAAAAAGAATAGGAAAATGACACCTTAATACATTCAAATGCTTAAATGTACCTAAATATCATTTCCCTAAAAACATTAACGAAAGTAGTGAAAATATATTAAAATTATAGTTATGATACCATATAAAACAATTTTATAATTATACAAAAGTAATTCATATTCAAGTTTATTAAAGTTTCATATTCTGGCATCCAAATCCTGAAAATCAAATAATCTTTACAAGCCAAATACTAATACTTGAAAATTAAAATCATAATTCCTTAAAATTAGTAAAGTCTAATAATTAATTTTCGTACGATTATTAAAAGCGATTTAATAATAATTAATTTACAGTAGGACATTTGTTAATTTCTAATTATATCCGATTTACGGAAAGAGGGACCTCGTTGCGTCGTGTCACGCGAGAAAAAGGAGGGAAAATAAGGTTGGGCCCCACTCGTGGTAAGTGCTAGGCGTGTGAAAGAGACGCCTCACGCATCCACCGATAACCAACCCCTCCGCGTGAGCCACCAACGCTCCCCATCGACGGCTCCCCGCACGCGCTCCCCTCCGCGTGGAGACCCCGATCAACCTCGTTTCAGATCATCCTGTAAAGGCGACCATTGTCAGAAACCGAAAGTACACCCACAAGAAACGACGCCGTTTAGCTTCCAATCTTGTTTTATTTCGGCCCTCGCGGACTGATTATTATTACAGATAAACAGAAGAAATTAAATTTAAAAAAAAAAGTGGAAAAAGAAAAAAAGAAAAAGGGCGTGTCTCTGTTCTCGCTTTAATCTATGTCTGGTCTCGAAACACACATGGTTTCAACATTTTCAGGTTCGTGAAACGAAAATGGTTAAACAAAATCAACATATCAATTCCCGATAACGCACAGGTTGAATCGAATCGTCTCGGTGTTTTCTTGCTCCTTTTAGGGTTTTTCTCCTCTTT
>JAYMTP010005932.1:0-12697 GCA_036897365.1 Geranium brycei | reverse complement strand
TCAATTAATCTTTTTATTTCCAATTCAACTCTCTCTTATATACTCGTAAGAAAATGCTCCACACTTGCCGTACTTGGGTCCCCATAAATCTCTTATTCATATAGATCTCAAAGTTCTATTCAAAAAGCCTAAATTTTAACGATTCTATATCTTCTTTTCTAAAAAATACACATCAAAACCTAAAAAGTTGAGTTTGTCCGCGAGAGTAAAATTATAATTTGTCATTTAACTATCAACTTAAAATTTTAGTTGTGATATATTTAATTTTTACAATCTGTCAATACTTAATTAACGTTTTGATTTACAGTTTGTGTGAAATTGTGATTTAGCACAACTTAACAATATGAGTGCTAGTGATTTGTAGTGCCATAGCATTTTTCCTAGGGTGCATAATTAACGGTATCGAAGTCAAATTTTGAACTGATAATTACGTAAATAGCATGAAGCTATTGCTGGGCCTTTCGTAGGCATTCAGAAAAAGAAAAAGTGGATGAAAGTTGTTGCAAAGTCATAATCTAAATTAATACATTTGAGAATGAGAAAATGCATTCCAAAATAAACCAGTGAATTACCCAGCTCCAGGCCCTTACATTCATGACATGTTTCAGCAACACAAGAAATCACAATCAAGAAAACACCTACCCTCCAATATCTATACACGAGAAGCCTACAACAAAATGTAAAAGGAAGAAAGAAGAGAAACAAGAGAGATGTAGTTGATGATGAGGCTTGAAGGGTGGGCTGATGACTGATCACCCACAACCTGGTGAGGAGGCTTTCGGTAATAGTATGGAAAATAAGGCAAGATAGGGTCTGGCGGAGACAGAGTGCCATAACCGCCACCACCATATGGCAAGTACCCACTTGGTGGATTGTAGTATCCTGCTGGTTGGTTTGAATTTGGAATTGAACCCGTGGCGGCCGGAGGAGGCGGCGTGGACGAGGTGGTTGTGGTTCCTCCGGGGCCTGTGGGCGGCGGATAGCAAGGATATGGGCACTCGTCGGAGGCGGCGAGGGTTGTTGATGGAGAGTTGATGAGGATCAAGAAGAGGAAAGAGCAGAGGAATTGGTTGAGTCTTGTGGCCATCTTGTTTTGAGTGTGTAGTGAAAGGGAAAGGAAAATGGGAAGAGCAAGTGAAGGAAACAAGTAATGTGGTGCTGTGAGAGTTGGAGTGTTTTGAGGGGGAAAAGAGGGCCCAAAGGATGAGAAAAGTTGGGCTGAAAAGCAAGTTTTAACAAAGAAAAATAAGTGGCATTTAAAGGAGTGGGTCCGGGAATATGTCAACAAACCCTAGCTCATTTGCCTAGCTAGGCACTGAAATGGTCCTATTGAACGTGCATAGCTGCAGTATGAGGATTTGCGATAGTTCATAGGGAGAGGAGAGTTAAACATTGAAAGAGATTTTTTCTTAATTTTCTCGTATTTAGTAGCTAGTTTCAAATATTGAAAGGGACAAAATGTGAAAATTTGCAAAAGACAATTCAAATTTAAATGTATTAAAGACAAAAGTTTAGGCATCCATTGTCACTAAAAAAATTAATATCATATTAAAAATTTAATTCAAATTGATAACTGATATTATTGTTACACAATTTTATATTCAGGTTCAAAAAAATTTTTAGACTTCGGAAATAAGAAAGACAGACTTATTAAGAGGGCAGGGGTTGAAAAATCTACTAGGAATGGAGCATCTTTTTTACTTGATCATTTTGTTTGGTTCAATATATCTCAATACGCATTGATACTCGATCATTCGTTTGTTCATCAACAAACCACTAAAGACCATTTCCGAGTTATCGATTGGGTTCCTTTTCCCTACCTAATCCTTAATTGATTGGCTTCATTCAGGAACAAAGGAAAGAACAAAGACTATGCCCTCGAATCTTTCTGATGTATGCGAAAAGGAATGTAATGATTATAAAACAAGTGTTAATTGGGAATAGACAATGCTATTTATTTCTTACTCCATATAAAAATAGCAAAATGTGTCCTTTTTCGGATCTTGCATTAGAGCTGGATTGAATATCCAAACATATTCTAAGTTCCGAGGAAATTAATGAGTGCATGTTTTCACGGTTCTTGGCCGGTCCAAATGTGTACACTTTACATTAGAATAATTCATGTTTCTTGCAAAAGATGAAGCATGCTCCTTATGTAATGGCTTTGCAATTGTAATATAAATATTGCTTACTGCAAACCAAATTTTATTGGAGGGTATATTGTGTTATTTATATATTATTATACTAATCTCTCGAGGATAATGAATATTTGCTTTAGCATAATAGTTATGGAAATGTTTCTAATCAAACTATCAAATAACTGTCTTTACCGACAATGATCTAGAGTCTTGTTTCCCCATTTTACAAGCATCATAGTCAAACGAAGATCAAGAAATAATTTTATTACCTAAGCTACCAATTTTGAACAAATGATTGAGAACAATATAGTTAAAATGACCAGGACGTTTATGGCATATCCGACTATCTGTTTTATAACAAGAGAAAACAAAAGAAAAAACAAACTTCAACCTAGATAGACGTAACAGCTTCTCCAATCCAGATAAACACATAGGAAACAAAAAACCAACCTTAGCCCCCTTCGCTATCAACTCCCCTGACGAAAATTTCACATGACACTTGTCAACTATAAGTTTTCCAATAGAAACCAAATTTGTAGACAACTTAGGGCTGATAATAATATCTTTAATTCGATAAGGAAAATCACCAACTATCGTAATGGGTAATTGACTGCCAGTAGCGGTTTGAACCATAAATGAACCATCATAATTACGAATGTTATGAACCTCGTGAATATTAGATGTGATTATCTGCACCAGAGTCTATAAACCATGTAGAGCTAGCAGAAGAAGAATTAACATGAATACCAAGAGATGGGAAGACTGATACAATAATTTGTTGTACCATTTCAGAAGTGAAATGTGCCCCGGAATGGGAGGTTGGTACAACAGCACCTACAACAAGTGTAGAAGTAGAAGACATTGAAGTATGTCCAAAACGTCGGGGTGGAAAAATATGACACTCTTTGATAGTATGTTCAGTCTTCTTGCAATAATTGCCCTTCTTTATGGAACAACGTTGTGCACAAGGTTGTAGAATAGGGCCTTCGAGGCCGGGGCGAATGTTGAGGCGAATTTTCATTTTTATATTTTTATTAATTTATTTATTATAAATTAATATACTTTTAATAAACTTTGATATTTTTAATTAAAAAAATATTTAACAAAAATATTGTTGGAAAGTGATTAGGCACTATGGGTGGGTTGTCACTGTCAACATCTAACCAAAATGTCACTAATGTTGGTGGCTCGTTATTTACAGATTATTAATTGGGCACCATTTAAATTTGAGGTTTGTCTTTGTCAATGAGTCCACATCCACATTAACACCACCCCCTGTGCTTTTAGACTCTTTTCTTTTTTCCCTTGTGAAGCTGCAGAGCCATTCCTTAATTGCAAACAAAACTTAATGGTATCATATCCCCTACTTTACTTATCAGACGTACAGAACTAATTTTACTACCAAGGATGAGATTTTCCTATATCCAAGTTCTAAGTTCGATGCGGAGGATACCATAAATTGTGTTATATATTATATGGTACAAGATTATATTTTGTCTATTTGTTTTCTCGAACTAAAATGTGTTTTAAGAAGACATTTCAATAGTTTCACATTTACACTTCTTGTTATGAGGTCACGCAAGATCACATCCAATAAAAAGTGAAGGAAATGATTTTTTTCGCCTACTTTAAAAATGTAATTATTTAAAAAAAATTCTCATATAATTTTCAATAAGTCTCAATTTCCTTATCACAAGCCTTTCTCAATTTTCTTAACTTATTACTAGTGGGGGCACCGCGCGTTGTACGGTAAATTAAGTAGATGAATGACTCAAATGGTGGGAATGTAGTACGCACATAATTTTCAATGTAATTTGTCTATGTATTGACGAAACATCATGAAATATATTGTGAAGATAATAATATGGAAAAAATGAAAACCTAATTATTATCAGTTGATGGGTGGATATTTCCGAACAAAATTTTTGTTAGTGCTATTAATTATATAGGTCCAATTTGTCAAAATCTATGATAATCGGTTCAGTTTACAATTTTGAGCAATTAAAAATTGTCATTAATGTGTTAATGAGCCGTTAAGTCCTTCAATTATACCTTTTTCATTGTTTCTCATTTCTCTCACTCTATCTAATTAAATATTTCTCATTCTTCAATTGTAAAAGTCAAACTCTAATTTCCTTTCCCCTTTAGTTCTTAATCAATAAATTATAACTTGTTTCCTTCAAATAAAAATTATTACGATATGAAATCAAGTTATAAAATAAAGCTGATCAAGATAGGTGGTTACAAATATCTTATTATATCACATATAATTTTGAATTGAAAATTCAAACAAAATACATTAATCACATTTACTTTCTATTTGTTTGACTCAGTGTAAACGCAAGACCCTATTCTTCTTCGTTTCCTTCTCCATTTCTTTTTCCTCTTCATTCCTCATCGCTCCTATGACGAGCATCAACTTAGCCGTGGTTATTCAGTGTTGTAGAGCTCTTATTCGACTCCCACTGACTCGAGGATGAACCAGCACTTTATCTTCTGATAAGTCCTCGCGAAGATTAATCGTTGCCCAATCGAGTCGGGCGAGCCAAAAATCTTAAAATTCAAAGCAATTGGGCACAACCTCATCACCGAACACTCCCGATACCCCGATACTGGCATGTGCATCTGTGTCGACATGCATGAGAGCGGGACATATCTTCCATTGAAAAATGGTCGCCCTTTGGTTTTTATACATGTATTTTTGTAAATGAGAGTAGTCTAAAGGTCTTATTTAATTCTAATTTTCACGACTTTTGGTTCTCATGACTTTTGATTACTTCATGAATTTTGATGATTTAGGTCTTATTTAATTCTAATTTTCATGACTCTTGGTTCTAATGACTTTTGATTGGTTCATGAATTTTGATGAGTTCATTAACTCATTGTGGCTGCTCGGGATCTAGAGTGTAACTCATGCACTTTGAGCTGAGGAATTTTGTGAAGCAGATAGCAAGCAATAGCAAGCTATGAAGGGTGCCAAGTAGGCACCCAACTTTATTTTCGTTATATATATAGATTTTTTTGTATAGTTGTTTAAATTGTTTTCATGTTATTTTTGTTTGAATTATGAGTTGAGATTTTGTTTGAATTTTTAAGTTGTTTTAAGCAACTTATTTTATTAAAATATTATCTTTTTTCCAATAATACATGCATTATATATAATATAAAACGAGTTTTGTTGATTACACGATTTCTCAAAATCTCAGAAACTTGAGTTTCAGAAACTTGAGTTTTTGTATAAGAAAATAACATTGCACACGTAAATTTTATGGAATTGTGCAATAATATAAGGAGAATTTTTGCAACAACAAAAAATGGTATACGAAGACTCTTTACAAAAGTTCAATAGTATATAGGGAAATTTAGTAAAAGCTATCAAAGTTAATTTCAGAATTTTGAATATATTTTGAATTTTTCATCGCTTTTAATGGATTTATGTTAACAATATTGACGTATGACATGATATTCTCCCTAATTTCATGCCAATGCGGTATTTTCGCAAATATTTCATACCATTAAATTGTATAACTTCTTTCCTTTTTGTTCAATGCACGAATGTGTATATATACTTAGCTTAACATCAATGAAATGTAAGTCAGGATAAACAATCCTTTCTTACATGGTATTAGAGCGGCGATCTGGTCTCACAATGCAAGGCAGACCACCACGAATGTGTTCCCCAAACTCTTTGAATCGAAAGACTTTCGAATTTCATATTTGTCGATTTCCAAGGACGAATCAAACCACAAATCGGCGCCGAAAAGGAGAGCTGTGATTCTGGTCTGGAGTGACCACCAGGCTGCCGTCGCATGAACTCGACAAGAGGATGGCCTTTATAGCCGTCCGACGCTCGGCGGCCACAAACACTACCCGAAACCCGAGCAGATCTGAAAATGAACACGAATCCGGTGAGTGTACGAAGCCGGAAAAGCGAGGAGAAAGTCATGGGGACAACGTTCATCGAAAGCAAAGTTGAACTCATCGCGATGGAGCAATGACGTGTCTCTCTGAAGGTCTTCGTTGGCGGTTGAAAATTTTGTATAAGTCAATGCCAACACACAACATACAAACCTAAATGAAGGTCGAACTAAGCCATTAAGTGGATTTGGGCCAAGAAGCATAATTGGACCATTTAGTCCTAGGCCAAGAAACATGCAACCAAAGACAAAGTCCAATATATGGCCTCCACAAGAACGAGCCCAATGCCTTTCAAATAATTCAGATTTTGAACAGGTGACCAGACAACTTGATGAACCACAAAAATTACTTATTACGAATCTTTCCCGATAGCCTACGACAACAACGAGCTCTTTTGCGGGTACAATCCACAATACATCTTCATACAAGCCACCTGGTAAAACTCAATCTTGGATTATTGATTCAGGCGCCACAAATCACATTGTTCAAGACTAAAAGTTATTATCTCGTATCTTGCCAAAATCTTATCAACCACCTCTCAAAATGTCAAATGGAGAAAGTGCACCCGTCGATGGTGTAGGTCAAATAACACTTGAATCAAAATTATATCTGGAACAAGTTCTAGATGTTCTACTATTTTTTTAATTTAATGTCAGTCTGTAAGATTACTCGCGATCTTAACTGTGCTATAGTGTTTTATTCGGAATGTTGTGTAATACAGATTTTGGATTCGAGGGAGTTGATTGGCATGAGAAAAATGCGAAACAGTTTTATTACTTGGAACCGATGACGGAAGGAAAACCTTTAATGGCACATGGAGATAGTAACACAAAGTTATGACAACAACGCTTGGGGCATATCTCAGTTGACTAATTGCCGCTAGTTCCGAATTTTTCGTTGAAGTCTTAACAAAACAGAATTGGGCATTTGCGATGCATGTTGTAGGGCGAGACCGACTCGATTGGCATTTCCAATCCATATAACGAAGACTACACGTATATTTGAACTAATCCATTGCGATATTTGGGGTTATTATCATACCCCATCTCTTTCTGATTGCATTTTTTTTATCAATTGTTGATGATTATATCAGGTCATGTAAGTGTTTTTGATGAAGCACAAGGCAGAGGTCAGACGTCATCTTCTTCATTTTTTAATTGGATACGAGGACAGTTTAACATGCAAGTAAAATGCTTGCGAGCAGATGGTGGGCGCGAGTTCCAAAACCATGAAATGGTGGCCTACTAAGTAACTCGGGTATGGAATTCCAAACAAGTTGTGTTGGGACTACTCAACAAAATGGAGTGGTAGAAAGAAAACATCGTCATTTGTAGGAGGTGGCCCGTGCCATCAGATTTCAGGCTAAACTACCAGTTCAGTTTTAAGGAGATTGCGCTCTCGCTGCAGCCTACATGTTAATCAAATGCTACTCAAGGTTATCGGCAATAAAACTCCATATGAGGTATTATTCGGCAGAAAGCCTACTTATGCTCATCTTCACAGTTTTGGATGTCTTTGTTATGTTCATCAACAGATTCGAGACAATTTTGCACCACGATCTTAACCTGAGATTTTTCTTTGGTATCCAAAGGGTTAGAAAGGCTATCGAATCTTCGATCTCGAGTCTCGATCCATTGTAACTTCACGGGATATTCAGTTTTGGGAAAATATTTTCCCTGGGGATCAATGTATGGATGCAGAAAACACTACTATGTCACCCTCTACCCGTACAACATATCTTCACTTCTTTGACACGTCAGTGATACCAACTATCATCCATCCTCCAGTTGAGAATCCAGTGGTCGTCCCTCTAGTCGAGAATGAGATGCCCCTTACATGAAAACACATACGTACCATACCTAAGCGTTTAAGAGGTTATGACTACACACAGTCGCCTTCCGTCGCTCCACCTGAATCCGTTTCACACTCGACCATCCCTTCAGCGCACTCGACGCTACATCCTTTTACCTTGAATATCTCTTATAATAGATTTTCTTTGGCTCACTCTGCATTTTCAGCGGCCATCTCAAATATGGATGAGCCACGTACTTATCATCAGGTTGTGAAACACGAGCATTGGCGTGAGGCCATGACTCAGGGGATTAGTGCTCTCGAGGAAAATCAAAATTGGAGGCTGGCAGTCCTACCACCAAGCAAGCGAACCATTGACGCCAAGTGGGTGTACAAAGTCAAATATCGTGCGGATGGGAGCATTGAGCGGTATAAAGCCTGTTTGGTTGCCAAAGGATATACTCAAGTCGAGGGGGTCGACTTCATTGATACATTTGCACCTGTTGCAAAAATGGTCATTGTTCGATGCTTGCTTACCATTGATGCAGCTCGAAATTGCACACTCCACCAGTTAGACGTGAATAATACATTTCTCCATGACGATTTGGAAGAAGAGGTCTACATGAAGATTTCACAAGATTTTTCTCGCCAGGGAGAGCACCGTGTATGCCGGGTACACAAATCTCTTTATGGGTTGGAGCAGGCCTCTCGGAACTGGTACAAGAAGTTCCCCGAGTCCATCACGTCACTCAGTTATTGAGCTTCAGCATCAGACCACTCATTGTTTCCTTTACCGCTCCTGGCTCTTTTGTTATAAATCTTATCTATGTTGACGATGTGATCGTCACGGGAATAGATTCCTCACACATTCAGCAGATCAAAGATCATTTAAACAGACAATTCAAGATCAAATACTTGGGGAAGCTGGCGTATTTTCTTGGGCTTGAAGTGACCCGTTTGCCCTCCGGAATAGTCCTCACACAACGAAAATATGCACTTACATCCTCTCTGATAGCAGCCTCACCGGTTGTAAGCCGGCATCTTTTTCTCTTCCACAGCAGCACCGTCTTTCCACTGGAGTATGTACACCTTGCTCAGATGGTGGACAGTATCGTCGCCATGTTGGTCGACTACTGTACCTCATAATCACCTGTCCTGACATCAGTTATGCAGTGGGAATCTTAAGTTAATTTATGCATGACCCCCGAGAGCCATACCTCGATGTCGCCTTCCATGTTCTCAAATATCTGAAGAGTTGTCCCGGTCAAGGCATTCTCTTACGATCAACGAACTCACTCTCTTTGTGGGCTTATTGTGATGCCGATTGAGCGAGATGCCCAGACACCCGCAAGTCACCACTGGCTACATTGTTTTTCTTTGCCCATCGTCAATCTCTTGGCGATCCAAGAAACAGACTGTTGTCTCATGTTCTTCAGCTGAGGCCGAGTATAGGGCAATGACTGTCACGAGCTGCGAGATCATTTGGCTCCGACAACAGCTTTGTGATCTCCAAGCTCCTCAGTCTGACACAATACCCCTATTTCGTGATAATCATGCATCTATTCATATCACATCTAATCCGGACTTTCACGAGCGCACCAAACACATTGAAATTGATTGTCATTTTGTTCGTGAGCAACTACGAAAAGGTGTTCTTTAACCTCGTCGTGTCCCTAGCAAGTACCAACTCGCCGACATCCTCAATAAAGGCTTGGGACGAGATCGATTTCAAGATATTCTTTGCAAGTTGGGCATTACTGATCTACATGCTCCAACTTGAGGGGGAGTATTAACGGATGACATGATATTCTCCCTAATTTCATGCCATTCCCGATTGTGCCAATGCGTTATTTTCGTAAATATTTCATACCATTAAATTGTATAACTTTTTTCTTTTTTGTTCTATGTACGAACGTGTATATATACTTAGCTTGACATCAATGAAAATCAAGTGAGGATAAACAATCATTTCTTACAAACAATGCAAATAGTTACAAGTTAATAGAGTTTTGCAATAAGAATAACGTAAGGAAACTATCTGCAAAACTGTAAGAGTATAAAAGGAAGGGATAATGACACTTTATTAGACCTAACTATACCGAAATGACATTTTCATACCCTAACTAACTTTCTCTTTTTTTTAGTACTCTGACATTTTTTTGTGACAACCTACGATAAAATGACTAAGATGCCCTACAATAATTTTAAAATTTTCAAAAATTGTCATGAACAGTGAACCGGTTCAAATTGAAACCCAGAATTGAACCGGTTTAAATTAAAACATATCATTTAATTGGTTTATTATAAAATTTGTCTAAAATGCCCTCCAATAGCTTTTAAATTTTCAAAAAATTCCCTCCAATCTCTCACTCTCTCCCCTCTTTAGGGTTTTTTTATTTCTGTAAAACCAAAAGAAGCCTCTCAGTCCCATCTCTGGCCAAGAAACAATGCCCAAATCAAAACATTTCCAAGCAACAGATAGGATCTGGAAATTGGCGATTAGAGCATGAAATCGAAGAGTAACATGAGAGATTTGGAGTTAGGGTTTGGACTGAAAGTTCCTTGAGCTGCTTGAATCGGATATGGAGAAGAGACTATGACGATTTCTCACCGGCTAGCCTCGACGTGGACTCGCGGGACTGGCCTCCGACGGAGGTGTGGTTGTGCGGTGGCGACCCCATCAGGCTCAACATTGGCATCGAGTGAAACGACGTCGCTGTCTTCTCGCCGTCGTGCGAGTCCTGTGACAGGATCTGCACGTAGTACACTAGCCGCCGCGGAAACCTCGTCGGCGACAGAAGCGCAAGACTCGTCACCTTCAAATTAGTCTTCGCATGCATAATTATAGCGGCATATCTAGAAGTAAACATTATCAATTCACTCTAAAGAAAAAGCTGAAATGGGTCTGTGAGTAGAGCTATGTTGTTGGCTATGGCAGATTTGGGAGATTAAAAAGGAAATAAATTACATAAATATAGGGGAGTTGAGTAGCGGACAGACAAGGAGGACAAAGTGGTGTGCTGTGAAGAATGTCTTAGTGGGTGATTTTTGGGGAGAGGAAAGAGGTGGAGAAGAACCGACAGCTACACTAACTGATTTGTGCTTTTGTTATTTGTTCATTTGTAATTTCAATTGATTATCACAAATGTGTAATTGGGATTTATGGATTTAAATGAGTTTTAATAATTTTGTGATAGAATGAGAAGTTGTAGAGGAGAGAGAAAACTTCTTGAGAGGATGGGAGTTACAGAGGAGATCGAGATAGAGGAGAAGATGGAGGTTGGGCTTTTTGGTCATTTTAATTTGAACTGGTTTAGTTTTGATTTTTATTTTGAATCGATTCAATTGACATGGCTGAACCAGAGACTGTTCAAATTGAAGTGGTTCAACCATGAGTAATTTAGGTATTTTAAGCATTTTATAGGTGGATCATCACAAAAAAAAATTGTCAGGGTACTAAAAAGGAGAGAAAGTTAGATAGGGTATGAAAGTATCATTTCGCTATAGTTAGGTGTAACAAATGATCTTTATTTCTAAAGAGAATTTTAGCAATTTGCCCAAAAAACCTGCTCAATTCCTAATACTTAAGCTCTGCTCAAATTTTCTCTTAAGAAAAATCTACTTTCTTCTCAATGAGTTTTCCAAATTTCTTTTCAAAAATTTAACGGGCTGATGCCAAAAATTTCACAAAATCCCCACACAAAAAAAACTAAAGTTTGTATCAAAATCAAAAGACATGAGTTTTTTCGTGTCATAATATAGAACTATAATGCATCCATTATTGTTTGATAATTCGCGGTCTGGTAAATGGAGTGACAAATTCATGTTCAAGAGGTGAGCGAGGCCGGCACTCTATGGTCTTCTAATCAGACTTGGCTGACCTTGCAATAATTAAGTCAGTACTAGGAAAGGAACTGAATACATATGGTCGCCACTCTATATATGGTCCCTTCACATTTACTTGATTAGCCTAATTTACTCTAATTAGTTGGTATATGATATGAGACAGTACTTTAAACAAAAGAATACATATTATCTATATTACATATTCTCAGCAAATTATAGTGAAAGAAACCTGCTATGCAGATACATTTAATTAAATCTATCACTTATATATGCAAAACATATAAACTTATATTCTTTATGCTTGTTAAGCAAATCTAAGCACGCATATAATACAAGTTTTTATATAATCTAAATATTTGAATGCACTATTTCACCGTCAGTTGACCGATTTAACCTCATAATCTGTTGTTGAATATAGGTGAATGAGTACCAATCATCTTCCGAGCTCCCAAACGAGAGGGTTATTGCATCCAATTGGCAGAAGAAGACCAAACTATACCACCCAACTTTGGGATATAAAATCGAATGCGATGGCCAATATTTGAGATTGAGCCAAAAGAGTAATGGGGTCCATCACACCACATGCTATGATGCTAGCCATTACAGATGTTTCGTATCATTATTGTGAGTATGGGGAGTGCAAATTGGTGAAATTGAAAGTGATCGCATGATGTACCCTTCCTCACAATAGGATTAGCAGGACGGGCCCAATGATTTTGGGGGACCTAAAGCAAAATTTTAAATGGACGTCTCTTTTTAAAATTGTATTAATTTATTTAAAAGTAATAATTTAAATATTATTAATAATTTTCAACACCTTTTAGTATATAGAATATTTTAACTACTATCAATATGTTGTGAAAATATGTTAAATGAGGGGTTTAAAATACCACAAACATTAATTATTAAGCAAGTTTTTAAGTGAGTATAAGAAGAATAATGAATGAGAATTACTTTGTGAAAGGTAGAAGAAAGAAGCTACGGATGACAATTTTGGTGTGTGT
>JAYMTP010005931.1:0-12699 GCA_036897365.1 Geranium brycei | reverse complement strand
AGTTTCATCCATTTTCATAAATTGATTTAATCAAACAGGTTTCATTAAATCGACTTCATTTAATATGTTCCATCTAATATGTGTCATCGAATATGTGTCATCAAATATGTGTCATCGAATATACGTCATCAAATATTGCGTCATCGAATATGTTTCTACGAATTGATTTTGCAGAACATCATTTTTTGTTGGTTTCAACGGTTATCTAGTCAGAGAAGCCGAGTAATCCAAATAGAAACAAAGCATGAACATTAATAAAATTTAATTCGAGAACTTAAAAAACCGAGAATCCAAATCAATATCGAAAGCATGATTGATATTATGTTCAATCCGGATTATGTTTTATGTTCCATCTATGCGTGAATCCAAATTAATATCACAAGCAACCAAACGAGAAAGTGAAGCAAATACAAAATAAACCTGATCAACTTTATGCAATCGGATTCAAATCCATGCCCAAATATTCAAAAAATCAATAAAAAATTTCATGCCCAGATATTCAAAAAATCGATCAAAAATTGGGGAAAATGTGAAAATAAAAAAAGCACAAGGGTGAGAACAAACCGGTCTCCAAAATCGATCTTCATCGGATTCCATTGATCCTCGTATCAGATCCCTCTGCTGCAGGTTGCTGAAGTCACCAAACCTGGTGCCGAACCTGGTACGACCGAGCTTATCGGCCTGGGCCGTCGTCGTCGACCGGGCTTCTCTGCATCGATGCTTGCACGACACCTTTGCCTCTTTGCCGTCAGTAGCATCCCGTCCGCCTGGCGCAAGATTTGGTTTCTGATTAGGGTAGGATTGTTGCTGTGGTGTCGATGTATATATATATATATGTCATAATTACTACATTACCCTTTTATATTTTTTCTAATTGTTTCATCTAGTATTAATCTGAACCGTTGATAAAACTAATCCGATGGACATTAGGCATTCTAAGATTTGTAGCAGATATATAATTTGTAGCCAATCTCTTTCCATTATTATTCAATTATAGAAAAAACTAATACTTCATCTTCATCTAAATTCACCATAAATTGCTATATTTTGTTACAATTATCAACCACTACAACTTTCCAATGTTATCATTCATTCATTTGTTAAATTTATATAATAATTTTAAATTTAGGTCAATTTTACTATTACCAGTATTACAAATATGACAACTTACCTATGCAATACAAATTTGGCAGAATTTGACAACTTTTTATTAGAGTTCAAATTTGCCGTAAAAAATATGACAAATTGACAACACCATTAAATTTGCTTTAAATAATATAAAACTTATTTTAATCATATTTATTCGACTGTGTTTAAAGCTCAAGCTATTTTTATAATATACAAAATCATAACCTATAATATAATCAAAGTCCCAACAAGACTGATATAAAGATTACGTGACAGTCCATTTGCACCAATCTCCACCTAGTAATCTCAATTACTTGTTTGAATCGTTAAATTTCAAACCCCACCAATACGACAACACCTCCAGTGACCCATCTCCATCATATCACAAATTCATTACTTTCATTTTCACCCTCAGCTTTAACTAATGGGATTTAATTATAAATTACATCAAACTAAAATTTAATTTATATTATACGATCCGGTTTCTGTATAAAGTTTAATCGTTCATATAAAAAACATTGGAATATAAAATATAAAAATAATAAGGTAAAATAGAAATATTTATAAAATACAGAATCACATGTACTTATTTAAAAGAAAATTGCAAGACGTCTCAGTATAATTGTATTTTTCCGTACAAACTTTTCATTCATTGCGTTTCTGCAAAAACTCTTACTCACTCATATTTAAATTTACACTTCTGTACAAATTCGTGAAAATTAACGGAAATGTCACCTTAAGTGTTGGACGTTTGAGTTAACAATTAAGTGACACTTCAATTAATTTTTACGGATTTGTATAGACAGTACAAAAATAAACATAAATGAGATAGAGTTCTTGCAAAAATAAACATAAAAGGAAAATTTGTGCAAAAAATAATTATTATAAGAAGACTTTTTATAATTTTGTCTTAACTCGGACAAATTTAAGAAGAGTAGTCCCGGTCCGTAAATGAGAATCCCGGTCCGGTGAACCGAATATTTGGTGCCACCGAATTGACGCGTCCCCGAGTGAGGCCCTCCCCGAAAAGAAAACAAAATTCCTTTCCCAATCCCTCAACTCAACAGTCAATTTTTTATTCACTTTCTCAACGTACCAAACAAAGTTATTACGGGAAATAAAATTTATTACAGTATTAATTGAACCTGCTTTTCTTATATGATTTTGATGTTAGCTTCAAAAGGAATGCAATTCATTTCCTTAGACCCAACAAACAAATTTTCCTTCTCCATATCCTCCTCCTCTCATCAGTCCTCGCAGCTCACTTCTCTTCTTTTTTCTCAGCCATTATTTTCTCAACTTCTACACTGTATTGCATACCGTAAATTGCATCGCCACCGTACATTTCGCGGCGGTTCAGTCGTCTACGGCGGTGATCGGCGCGGGAATTGGGGAAATCTATGAGCGGAGTGAAGGTTAGGGTTTTGTGTGATCATTTTGGTGCGGGAGGAGGATAAATGCTTGTTATAGGGTTTTCGAGCCTGGTCCTTGCGGCGTGCCTGGTGGTTCCGGTGGTGATTGGGTTCGTGATCCGGCAGAAATGGCGGCAAGGTCAGGCCGGGCAGGAGGAGGTCAAGAGGCTTCTCGTTTTGGCCGCCGAGGAGGCTGCCAGGGCCGAGTATGAGGCCTCCACCACCTATGTCACGGTTCCCGCTGCGGCGGCGGCCGTGTCCAGCTATCAGTGTGCTGTGTGTTACTGTCCAACCACCACCAGGTGTGCCCGCTGCAAGGCGGTCCGGTACTGGTATGTGAACTTTGCAATTTTGTGACTCAATGAGCTGAAATCTTGTTTTTTTTTCTCGAAAATGTGTGTTCTTGTTGTTATAATTTCGTATATGTGAGAGCTTGGTTTGTCTCTAGAATTTTACATGTTGGGTCGTGTTCAATATTTAGGAGAATTTAGAGATATATGTTTTTTTTGGTGAGAAGTGCCTTAGTTGGGGGGAAGGACTGATTCTTTGCTTCAGGTTAACTTGGAAAATAGGCTTCTGATGTGGAGAAGTTGTGGAACAGAATCTTATGACCACAGACTGCAATTTATTTCCGTACTTGTTATAGTCGATACAAATTTGCAGACAAAGTATATGATCATGAATGACTTACCTAAGCTAGCAGAACTATTTTCCAAGAGTTCAACAAAATTGTGGCATTATTTTCCATACACGAGGGTTGCATCTAAGATCCAACTTACTATATTTGGGAAAGTATGTTGGCATCTCTATGCTTAGCATTTCCAAGCTTCTTGTCTCTTCTATGTTGGCATATATAGTTAGGGTTAATCCTCATCCTTTGAAGGGTGTTATTTTGTTTCTTGACGTAACGTGTGAGTAATATGAAAGTTATATTTTCTCAATTAGCAAGAAACAAAAATTATGAGGTTCACTAGTTTTTTTTCCTGGCAGATCTGACTTTTGGGCATTTTGTGTTTAATACGATTCACACATGAATAGCTTCATTAATGTCTTTAATATCATGGTTTAGCAATGCTGTTATGATGTTATTTCCTCATTATATTAATTTGAATATTTCAGTTCCGGCAAATGTCAAATTTTCCACTGGCGTCAAGGTCATAGGGAAGAATGCCACCCTCCACCTATCAGTTACCAGATTATTGATTCTGGAAGCAACGGTGGTTGTAAGACAGCTGAACAAGATGAATATCTGATTTGTTCTGAAAGAGCTGAGGCTGAGATAGAAGAAAGGAAGCTTCAAAAACCAAGTGAAACGGTCACTAATGAACATGTCTTATCGAATTATAGTTGCCCTCCTGAAATCCCATCCAGGAATAATGATGATACTAAGGTTGAGTTTCTTGATGAGGGTAAAAGATCCAATTCTACATCACAATCTTCTGTCTCATTTTCAGGATTCTCTACTTCCTGCTCTGGCAGTGAATCTTCTGATGATGTTTCTGTCAGCAAGAGCATTATTTCAATCAATACTGAGCAATCAGACGGACATATCTCTCATGATGCTGCTTCCGACATTGAGAATACTGCCGGAGCCGACAACTTGGATAGGACCAAGCCACCATCTCCAAAGTTTGCCAGTTTGGTCAATCATGTACATAGTTTCACTAGTTCAAGTAAACTCAATCAGATCAAACCTGAATGTAGTAAAACGGAGGATCACCATGAATCCACTCCAAGCACCAGTATGATGCATGAGGGTGCAACTGCGAAGACTAGTTCATCGTCTTCTATCTTCTGGGAGAGAGCCCTCAACTCTGATAGGCCTGAAGATGATTCTGATGTTGAATCTTGTCTGCCTAATTCCAGTGGAGCTGGTAATAGCAACACGTTAAATTCTGATTCTGTCCTGAAATTTTCATTTAAGCTGCCTGGGAGCACCATTTCTCCATCTGATCCACGTGTCGAATCCCTGAAAACAAATGTTGCACTTCCATCTACTCCAGGGAACAGCGTATCTATTGATGCAACATCTTCGTCAGAAAAGATTAGTACAACCGCTGCAGATGTTAGGGATTCCTTGGATGGTGTAAGATCTAACCATAAGGAAGTTAGAATTGGTTCCTTTGTATCCAATTCCTCTTCCATTCATCCGTCATCTGACTCTGGAGGCAGTTCTTCAACTACAGGTGCTGCACATGCCATCAACTTGCCACCTTCAAGCTCTCAGAGGCAAAGTCATGTTGTTAAAGCTACAGATAAGACATCAGTATCCTCTGAGTCCAGTGGTTCTTCTGGCATTCATTCATCTTCTGCAGGAGGGTCTACAGTTGTGGGCGTGAAATCTAAACATGTTGATAGTATTCATGCCAATTCTGCTAGTTATTTACCAAATTCCAAGAATGGTCTGAAAACATCTATGCGGAAAGTTGTTGATCAGCTTAAAGGATCTAAACAGAAACATTACCAGGTTTGGCATTACTCTTACTTTTCTGTTTCACTTTGACAATGAAATTTTTAGGGAGTAATGTAGATTGAATGCTTGTTTCTTTTCTGTAGGGCCTCTTTCCATATGATATATTTGTCAAACTTTATAACTGGAACAAAGTGGAACTTCTTCCGTGTGGCCTGAACAATTGTGGAAACAGGTAATTGGGAACAATTCCTCATACAAATAAAGAAAACTAATTTCTATCAAGACATTTGCATTTCTTACAAATTTTTAATCGTCTACTTTAGCGCACTCTCATAATCTCATTGCACTTGTGCTCTTCTTTTTTACATCAATATCAAAATGGATCATGTCAAAGATAAATATTTATATATAGATGCTGAAATTTTGCATGGTGGGTGTTTTTTTTGTTCCTGATTACCACAACTAAATATTTATGAAGGATCCAATATTTGTTAGTCTCATTTACTGTGCACAAGGTGATTACAAGGTGCTATTAATGTTTTTCAGTGTGGATGGTTAGATAAGAATGTTTTGGCATGCGACTAGATGCATGTGTATACTTACAACTTTGTGTGTTGTTTCATATGACAATATTCCAGTGTATGTTTGTATGTGTAATGTGCGAACAAATACACATTTTTATATTATGGATGCAAGAAGCTATGTTACTTTTATTCAATATATTGGACCTGTGGCTGTATGTATGACATTAAATAGTCTGTCCTATGTATTGAGTTTGAAGAAGACTGAAATTTTTATGGAGTGCACGGGGAAAAACTACACCTACTGTGTGCAGTTACCAGTTAGGGCATAAAAATATAATCCGCTGTCAGATTAGTGTAGGTCTTATTATTATCCTTGTACGCTTTTCTCATACTGTTCAACTCAACATGTCCATTTTTGTGCAGTTGTTATGCCAATGCAGTGCTTCAGTGCTTGGCATTTACTCCTCCTCTTACTGCTTATTTCCTCCAAGGACTTCATTCTAAAGCATGTAATTTTCTGATCTTGATGGTCAATGTTGATTTATCATATCATATGCTATAAATTTCAGAAACTATGGGGTAGCTCCTGTGTGTACCATGCCTAATTTTTTTTCTGTATCAGGTGCAAACAAAGAATGGTGTTTCACTTGCGAGTTTGAAAGTCTGATTCTAAAGGCAAAGGACAGAAATTCTCCACTTTCTCCAACTGGGATACTATCCCAGCTGCAGAACATTGGAAGTAATCTTGGTCATGGGAGGGAAGAAGACGCACACGAATTCTTAAGGTGAGTTTCACTCTTCCAGTTCAGGAGTTCCAGTGAATTGCAGTGTCATAATTTTATGTGATTTTTCTAAATGTTTGAGTGGGATTTACAGGTATGCTGTTGACACTATGCAGTCTGTCTGCCTCAAGGAGGCTGGTGAAAAACCAGGCTCTTCTGAGGAAGAAACAACTCTTATAGGCCTTACATTTGGAGGTTACCTTCGATCTAAGGTATTGTCTAGAATATGAACAGTTTACTGTTATTACAGTTGGTCTTTTTTATGACTTATCTTGTTGAAATCCTTAGATTTGCATCTTGCTGGAACCTGTGAGAATATCAATATGATGCATATGCGATAATGTTATTTGCCAGATAAAATGTATGAAGTGCCAAGGCAAATCAGAGAGGCAAGAAAGAATGATGGATCTTACAGTTGAAATAGAAGGAGATATAGGAACCTTGGAAGAGGCTCTTCGGCGATTCACAGGAACTGAAATTCTCGATGGCGAAAACAAGTACCACTGTAGCAGGTGCATTCCTTTTACTGTGTAGTTACTCAGTAATCAATAGTCTTACTTTGTGAGGTTGACAATGTCGACAATCTGTTTACACTTTCTACATTGTTCAATCAGATGCAAATCTTATGAAAAGGCAAAAAAGAAGTTAACAGTGTTGGAGGCTCCCAATGTCCTTACTATTGCTTTGAAGCGGTTTCAGGTAATATTTTAAATCAAGTACGAGTATATATCCTCTGTTGTTTCCAGATTTTCATTACTGAATTATGGTCCATATGTTTACAGACAGGTAAATTTGGAAAGCTGAATAAGTCGATCCGGTTCCCAGAGATACTTGACCTTGCTCCATATATGAGCAGGAGAAGTGATACATCCCCAATATACAGGCTTTGCGGTGTAGTAGTTCATTTGGATATCATGAATGCTGCCTTTTCCGGGCACTATGTCTGTTATGTTAAGAATATCCAAAACAAGTGGTTCAAGATTGATGACAGCACGGTATGTTCATCGCAAGTTCAGCTGTATTATCGCTTTCTTATAATTGTTTTTGCTTCCATACACATTTCCTTGAGTTTAGTTATGGCTCTCATAACTCGGTCACATGGGCACTCAAATTTCTAGCCTTTTGGTACTGTTTTATTGGGAAGCGATAGGCATTTAGGGAGGAGATTTGAACTCATGATCTCTCGGCATTTATGCAATTGTTAGTAGTTGAGTTGATGGTTGTAGAATTGCAAGGTTATTATATAATTCTATTTTACATAGGTTTTTTTATGGTTCATAATTCAAATCCTTGTGTTTGGCATGCTTGGGCAGGTGACGACTGTGGAACTTGAAAGGGTTTTGACAAAAGGAGCGTACATGCTGCTTTACTCAAGGTATTACTCTAGAGATTTACATCTTACTGAGCAAAGGCATCCATAGAATTTCTATTATAAATGTTTTAACCAATTTCATTGCCTTTTTGTAGGTGCTCACCGCGGGCCCCAAAATCCGTAAGGAACAAAATAGTAACTCCTGATCCTAGAATCAGAACTATGCCTTCCAGGAACAGCGGAAAGAATATCACATCGAAGTCAAGGACCAGTACAAGTGATCCAAGTTATGTCCAAATCCCTAGTCCGGGTTCATCAGATGGTTCAACAAGCTATGAATCATTCTATGCAAATTTCCAACAGCTGCAAAAGATAATGGAAGTAGACTCATCCAGTGACAACTGTTCCCTTATTAGCAGCAACTCTGACGGGGGCACCGAAAGTACCAGGGACTCTTCCAGCACGGATGATATTTCGGATTACATATTTGGCGACTTGGGACATGGTTGGAACAGCCCATGGAGAAGTTCTTCTGACACAGACACTTCCTCTTCCTCCTCCTCTCCCTTGTTCTCAAGTCACTCACCTCTAGCAGACTCAGACCGGTATGTTTCCACTCATTATGCAAACGTCGCATACGAGAGAAATGCAAATTTGGAGGAGAGCAAAAGAAGTGTTCCTTTTTTGTCTTGTGACGCGACGGGACATAGAAAGTCGGGCACTAGTAGTAGTAGTAGTAGTTTTAGAGAGACTGACTGATAAATTAGGAAGGGTTAATTCCACGAACGATGTGAAATCCGGGCGGTGTAACTCTTAGAAAATCAGTAAGAACAGGCTGACAAATTGTAGTAAGTATGGAGGTTAGGGGTGAGGGTGGAATAAATGGGGGTAGGGTAGGGTAGGGGTAAATAATGATAGCAGGGAGGGTCCTTAATTAATGTATGTATGTAGAAATGTACTCTTGTTGGCTGTGTGATTGTTGCCAACAGAACACAGCCAATTACCATTTTGTAGGTATATGCTTCTTTTCTCCTCCTCCAATCTTAATACAAGTGTGATAATTTATTCAAAGAGAAATATGTCATTTTTGTGGTAGTGACAAAAGTTTCTGTGTGAACTTTGTTTTTTCATGTAAAATGTGTATCTTTTTTAAAAAAACTTTAAAAGAAATACATTCGTCATTTTATAAGAAAATACACATTTTGTAAAAGAAATAAATTGCAAAATATTGTTTCATCAATTAGGATGTTCTCATCATTCTTTTACAAAAAGGACATAATATATGACTTTTTTAAAATTATTTTCTCTTTATTTGAAGTGAGCTTCTTTGTTCATACAACTACAAGTCTACAATACAACTACAAGAATGAATCAGCATGTATAGTTCAGCATTAGCAGGGAGGAATATGAAAGTCTGATCTTGAATGGTTCAACTGTAATTACGATTATGATCATATGGGCTCTGTTTTTGCCATTTATGGAAGAAACATAATATAGATATTCCTGGGAAGGTGACAACAAATGAATAAATAAAGTAGTATACAAAATGATAGATGTTATGGCAGACAGACATGTTAATTTCTGGCGTTGAACATTGGTGTTCAAATTCAACAAACCCAAAACTCACGTATTTTTACTTTCTTCTCCTATGAGCACACATTTCAAAAGCAGCACACCAAGTCAGCTCAAGAAACAGTCAAGTTGACAATTTTTATATAAAAGGTCATAAAAGGCAGTTGAATAGAACATAATTATTCAACTATATAATATGGAGTTGACAAAATGCAACATTGATTTAGAGGGCCTTGATTTCAATGGGTTTGTGGTCAGAACTGAGAAAAGTCTCAAGACTTGTAATAATGGAATGCAAGGAATCGATTTAATGGAGCAACAAGGAGGTTACCTGTCGTGATTCAATAATAATAGAACTGTGATTTCTAATAACTCGTATATATAGAAGCAAAGTTTCAAGGCTTCGAGACATGTCATTTAATTTTTCCATCAAGAACGTTGAATGAAAATGATAAATATGGTTTCATCTTTAAAAAAATTTCGTCCATACTAAATTTTTCAAAGCATATGTACTGAGTTGTAAATCGCGGCATATTAACTACCGTAAAATGTATTCATCCCACTGATCTATGATATAATTAAATTAGTATAACAGATTATTCAAGTAAAAATTAATTATTTTAGTGAAAACTAAGAATTTATTTCGAAAGTTAAATCCATATAATAGATCATTGATACCAAAACATAGCAAATAAATTAAATTTAACCAAAATTACACATTTATCATTGAAATTTTAAGTCTCTATTTTATTAATAAAACAATTGAGATTAGTTATTAATCATCAGTACTACATTGATTTTCACTTTAATAATCTTATTTTACCAAAAGTAAAGAAGGAGAGGCGTGTGGAAGTGTGCAAGAGAAGAGAGCACATGAAATGACAAGTAATTGTCACACTCGCTCAATAATTTCAAGAGAGGAGAAAATAGCCATTCCTACTGTATATTATGACAGTGTTGTTGTACTTTTGCAGGCAAGTAGAGGAAGTTGATAAGATATTCTCATCAATTCTTATCTATCTTCTTCACATCCATCTCTTTCATGCTTCATCTCTCCTCTCCATATTTTCACGTCTTAAAATAGTAATTCTACTGTATAATTACGGAAAATTAAAAAAATGTATATTAAATTGAAACATAAAGAATGTCAATGTATAAAATAAGAACAATGAAGCAAAAATGAATAAAAAAGTAATGGAAAAAAATGAATCATTCTCCCACACCATTAATTTAAGACAACTATGTAAACTTTATTAAAGTAAATTTATAATATCTAAACTACCTATGTTATTCAAAATTTTAAAAGTATGTTACCGAGATAATTTTTTTCTTTTTTCTTCTTCTCTCTCCCCCACATCCTCTTACTCCTATGTACCTCATTCGGCTCAAGGTGCTGGACCTTGATCTCTCCGAATCCTCCACAACTGTGTGACCCTCTATGCCGGAAAATGACGAATATGTGCGGTGGGTTCTGACTCCGACTTTGGCTCCTCGAATGACGATGGTGAGGTGGGTTCTACTATGGCTCTTGTACAACGTCGAAGAGGTAGGTTCTGCTCTAGCTGCTCGAACGACGTCGACAAGGTGGGTTTAGAATCGTTGGCGGCGGAAATCGATTTTGCCATACCTCTCTCCCTAAATATGGACCAAAAAATGTGACTCGTTCTTAGAATCGAGAGAAACAAATCGAGTAAACCTAATGTTCTAATTGATTGATTTTTTTGGATTGGAATCACAGTTTCAAGAGAAGCTCTGCCGATTTTTGTGCTCATATTGCCGGATTAGAGGAAAGCTATGCCGATTTGACTTCTGATTTCAGAGGCTCTTGCCAGAATCGGCAGAGCAACCCTGGTCCTTCAGTTGAGTAACTCATAGCTCTTCTTCATGGCCACAACCCCATAAATCAACTCTAGAGTTCTCGATATGGGTAAGACAAAACCATGTCTGGAGAGAGTGTAAGAGAGGAAGAGAAACAAAAATTTGAGCATCTTCCTAATGTTTCGATCTGGTGGCCACCATTACTACCAAAGCTCCTCAAACATAATTAGGAAGAAATCGAAGATGTAAGGTGCTCAATCTCCAACCTCGATTTCACTCGTCAATCTGACGTTGAAGCCTTCTCGGCCTCTGAGAAGGCAACCATGTTTATCTTAAAATTTTTGTTGTTTTAGTGGAGGGTATTTCAAATATTTCATTTGGTAAAATAGTCATGTATAGGCACGTGACCTTTTTGACCGCTAGTTCTAACGAAATGCTAACATATGTCTCAAACTGATAGAGTACCAAACTCGACTATAGTTAGGTGTATTAAACTGTCATTTTCTCTGTTAGTAATCATATTGTAAAATGTCTATATTACCCCCTAAACCATAAACAAATTACAAATTCAAGAACGATGTCATCATTTGCAAGTTTTTGCTTACGCTCATTCGGGAAACATTCTCTAATGACCTATATCTATATACAGGACGATGCTATAATAATGAGGTGTAGGGATATGCAAACGTCCGCATTATTCAATTACAATAAAAGTGTAATTGAATTCTAATGAAAAAATTAATGATGATTACTTTGAGCATTTAGCTAATATGATTAGGTTATTTTGATATTAAAAAATTAGTTTTACTTTTATTAGTAAATTTTGATAATCAAATTCATCGAACCAATCAAAATATAATATATACTAATTTTATGATATATTCATATTCCACTCCTGATTTTTTTTATCTCTAATCAATTGATTTTACCCCAACTCATAAACCTTTCCTCCGTGATGTAGCGGGACTCAAACCCTGGCCGAGACCAATGAAGGAGTGTCATGGACCACTACGCCAGGGCTGCTCAATACGAATTCTTTGTTATGTTAAAATTATGCTGACTCATTAATGACATTAACTATGTATAATCATAAGTTATCCTTTATTTTTATCATTTTATACTAGAACAATAGCAGTTTGGTAAAAAGATAGATGTTATTTTCCCTTGATATTAACGTGATCAAGGGTAAAACTGATTGGTGAACATGCATTGCTATTTATAGTGGCACTACTAATTATGCTGTTTCAACTTTGAAAGAAAGAAGCTGAGCTCCCTCTCAAAGTCTCTTTGGTTGCACCACAAAGTCCAACCAAATAAATTACACCCACACGCCGTGTATGTAATTATGAATGTAATCTGAAAGCAGAAAAGGAGGGTGCAAAAAACAGCAGTTGCAGCTTTAGTCGGAGAATCTGATGATCGCGTCGCTAACAGACAACACACACTCATTCATTGCGTAACTAAACTAAACACTAGCAGCTAGCACCTACCCTCTATATGTCCAGTAACTAAACAGTAAACACACTTAATACACATAAACACCAACTGATGATCAGTATGGTTGACGTGCCCACATGACATCAGACGACGCCATCTGATGATGACGGTTATTGTACATTCCGACCTCCGACGCCGGCGGCGACTCCGACTTCCTCACTTCCTCCTCGCAAGGCAGGCGGTGGTAGGAGGGGCTGTTGAAGGTGGCGGCGATGACGTGGACGGCGGCGGCGGCCAGGAG
>JAYMTP010005930.1:0-12700 GCA_036897365.1 Geranium brycei | reverse complement strand
CTCACCAATCTACGATATCTCCTAGTCGAGGGATGTCCTGGTGTGGAAAAAAAGTATAAGAGCAAGGCCGGGCGGGCATGGCTCAAGCAAGCCCAAATCGAATCCAATCTTACTTACTATTACTGAGGTCGCATCACTTAAGAGGAAGATACGTACTGTTGTTGGGTTTTTATGGGCATATATTTCTTTTACTGTCACCAACACCAAGATAGCTGAAACTCAAATCCCTTGCTTTCTTTTCATCGTTATCGAGTGCAGTTTTAGTAAATAAAAAAAAAGCAGGACTGTGTTCTTCACGGAGCATTGATGGGTTGTGTTTTCTGGAATTATTTGGTATACACCTTCATTCAGTGCCCTTAACAAGCTCAATATTTTGTTTAGGTTAAATAGCCTGAATACTCTTCGCATCATACTTCATATATTAAAATTTAACATTTTAATTTAATTAAAACAATTACAAACATATATCATTCTAGAATATATATTTTTCATTATAATAATATGGATTTAGAAGATTTCCCATATTTATTGCAATCATGATAAAATAAATGTTTCAAATCAGGATTGTTTCAAAGTACAAAAAGAGATCGAAAATAGGAAAATTTGGTCTATTCACTCTCATCGTCATCCTATCAAACCAAACACCCAATAAAACGCTTTAGAAGATAAGACAAGTACATGCCACCAAACTATTGTAATACACAAGAATTTTGATAAAAACAAAAGAGGGACAATTTAGTATTTTTAACAATAAACTGAAAATAAAATAATTGAAATTTAATAGAAAAACATGAAATTTAAGTAACCTCAAGGAACAAAGTATATGCACATGTTTGATATTAGAATATAAATTCATTACTCACCTGAAATTATTTTTTAATTGGATCAGACCTCACAACTAAAAATTATTCAAATTAAAAATCAACATCAACAAACCATACTATCGAATCAAATCTCAGACTAAAAGGTCCTTGTAAGTTGTAACCAAAAATCAAACAAATCCAAGTCAATCGTTGTGACAACACCATATAAAGTTTTGACACCAAAATTCATATATTAGATCACTTGCTTGCAACTGCTAAAAGTATATTCCAACAAACAGAACATATAGGTATGTTTATAGTAGTGAAACCACTTTCATCATGCAGAATCCATATCTAACATTATTGAACTATCCTAACTGGGCATGTTGATCATGGAGCTGCAACAATGGAGTCACAAGCCATACCACACGCATCTTTCAAACTCCAGGCATAGGAAACTGAGTGGTGAGAGCCTCAACTCTGCTCTGCAGATCCAATACTTTACCTGTCAATGTGAAATCAGGCGACACGACAAAGTTCAGAAATTCTTGGAGCTTTGATCCGGGAGCCGACATTTTGGCTTCACGAGTCAGCTGTACACCCTCGTGGATAAGATCTGCGGTCGCGATGAACTCTCTCTCGGTGAAGCCTCTGGTTGTCATGGCCGGAGATCCTATCCGAATGCCACCAGGCATGAGAGCACTCTTGTCGCCTTTGTTATTAAAAAATATTAGAGCGTAAGAATGAGGATGGAGCAAGGAAAGAGGATTATATTCTAACGGTTTAACAATGCTCACCGGGCACTGAATTCTTGTTGAGAGTGATAGATGCCATATCGAGAATTTTCTCCACACGAGCCCCGTCAATACCCTGTTAAAGGCGTAAAAAGGTTGAAGCATGAACATTCAGATGACGGGATCTCAGAAATATATTGCTAATAATGGCGTTGGACAGGATATGATGGTGTCACAAAATCGTGGGTGTTTCTTTTGCATGTACTCACAAAGTTGCAAAAGTCAACCTTAATCTTGACATTGCTTTGTTAAGGGTGTATGCTACTCTTTAAATTCTAGTATATATCACTCTAACGACAAAGAAAGATCCAAACACACATCAAGAAATCTACATTTATGTTAGTTATAAAGAAAAACAAATGTTAAACGTTGGCAAGGTCTCGAGAATATATTGCTAGTTATGGCATCGCACAGGATATGATGGTGCAATGACTTGCGTAATTCAATCCCAAATGGTATATAGAAAAGGATGACTACAAAATCGTGGATGTCTCTTATGCAACCTTAAATGTTACCGTGTTTTATTAAGACGTAAACTACTCTTAAATTTTGGTATACATCACTATAACAACAAAATATGTTTACGATTTGGAACGACCATACCAATAACTAGTAAAGTCCGAACAGGCATCAAGATATCTGTGTTTATGTTTAGTATATAGAAAAACAAATGCTAAGAGTTTGATACTTACTAATGGCCGGAGATCAACGAGAACCAAGTGATTGTCACTCCCACCAGAAACCAATTTATATCCTAATTCAACCAATCGGCCAGCAAGAGCTCTACAATTAGATACCACCTAGAAAATAGAATATGAAGCCGTATTAAGCGGGTCAGATGATTAGCCAGCTTCAATTTTTGCAGTTTGAAAGGGAAGTGCTTTACCTGGCTCTGGTAGGCCTTAAACTCCGGGGACTGTGCATGTTTTAAGCAAACGGCAAGTCCTCCGATTGTGTGATTATGAGGACCACCCTGCATAGATAACAATGCCAAGCTAACACGAGATTAATTTTTTAAAATAAAGACAGTAAATGCATCTAAGAAAGAAGGTGCGAGTCCAGCTAACCTGTAGACCTGGAAATACGGCATTGTTGATGGCAGATTCAAGATCAACCCCAAGAACAAGGTCCTTCTTGAAGAAAATCATACCGCCTCTTGGACCTCTCAAAGACTGGAAAAGTAGTCATAATTAGAATTTCACAGATTATAGGGTGCATGTTCAAAAGATATGGTAACTAGGGAATGTCAACAACTATACAATTGTAGAAGTTCAGCCCAAACCTTGTGAGTCGTTGTTGTCACAATATCACAGTACTCAAAGGGGTCAGCGACGACAGAAGCAGCAACAAGCCCGCTTATGTGAGCCATATCCATCATGAGAAAGGCACCAACAGAATCTGCAATCTAAAATCGTGTATTTTATGATAATTAGATGCCAAACGCAATATGTCAACATTTGAAATAGTTAGATAATGTATGATTTACTATACATAACCATGGATAACCCTTACCTTCCTCATGCGGGGGTAGTCAAAATCTCGAGGGTAAGCACTAGCACCAGCAATGATGAGCTTCGGTCGAAATAGAGTAGCTGTCTTCTCAAGCATGTCATAATCAACAATTCCTGATTGAAATATTAAATAAAAATGAGTCAACGAGCAGAAACCAACCAGAAGAGTGATAGTTCTGCTACCAGAAAACATAACATAAATGCAGCACCTGTAGATTCGTCAAGTCGGTAAGGCATAGACTCGAAATAAATCGAGGTGCCCGAGACCCGCCTTTTAGGAGTCATAAAACCATGAGAAAGATGCCCTCCGTGAGGCAAGTCTAAGCCCTGTGTTCATTACATGTTCAAATGGATTAATTTAGTCATTACTCGGCCATTATTTTTTCTATTGCATTTTTGAAAGAAAAAACACATTGAACATTACAATTTCAACTCACCATTATTCGGTCATGTGGACTGAGAATTGCAGTGTAAACCTCGAAATTGGCAGGAGAACCCGACAATGGCTGAACATTAACACCCCACTTCTTGCTATCTAAGTGAAATGCTGCTAAGGCCCTTGCTTGGCACAATGATTCAAGCTCGTCAATGTGCTCATTTCCACCATAGTACCTAAATATGATAATATTATTATTTATTAGTACATACAATGTTTAGAATTTGGAAAAAAAATACTTTTATAAAATGAATGGTATTTTACCTTTTGCCAGGCAGTCCTTCAGAATACTTATTTGTGAGGCACGAGCCAACGGCCTCCATAACTGCCCGAGATGTAAAATTTTCGGAGGCAATGAGCTCAAGGCTTTTGAATTGCCGGTTCTTCTCATTATTAATAATTGCCTGCACTTCAGGGTCAGCTTCACTCAAGCCATTGTCTACAAAGTTGTGTGCTTTACCTGCATATCAAATAAAGATGAGCTCAATGCCACATATCGTAAAGTTGACATTCAACGGTTAACACAAGACACCTATACACTAACTTAATGACTTACAATGATATTTGAGCCAAGTCCTCACATCACCAATACATCACACAAACAGGAAAAAAAATGGTTTGAGGTTGCTTCTATTTTCATGATAAGCAATGCAGCAAACCCTAAGTCCCTAACAACCAGGTCTTCCAAAAACGCGAGGAAGCCGCTCAAACAGTATACAAGGCAAGTTGTAAACAAATCCGAATTAGTGTATATTTTGGACATAAATCACACCTGACAATACTCCTACTTCGGGAGGGCTGTCTTCAACTATTCTAGATGTAGTAAGTGTTGAAAAGACCAACATCCTCAAAACTTAACTTCCTGAAGCCAATAAGTGAAACTAACGATCAACCAATTAAAATTACATTTTATACGTGATGATTGAAGAACCTATCATACCAAAGGAAATGATAACAATGATGACCAAAACCTTGCATGATAAATCACACCCAACATTAGTGCATATTTCGGACAAATCCGAATTAGTATATATTTCGGACATAATAAATCACACCCAACATTACTCCTACTTCGGACTGATTTGAACTATTCTACATGCAGTAAGTGTTGAAAAGACTGCATTTCCTTATTCCGAGATCCTTAAAATTTTGACTTCGGGAAGCCAACAATAAGTGAAACTAATGATCACCCATTTAAAATTATATCTAATACCGACGCCTTTTAGATACAGTCTCGAAAAAATATCAGAAGAGAGCATAACACGAGTACAGCTAGTAATGTAAACACGACATAGTTACCTGCAATTTCATGAACAGGATCAGACACCAAGCTTGCTCTAATGCAATGCGACCTACGGGGCTTAGCTGAACTCAGACTAATTTGATGAGAAAACCCAGTAACACCAAGCCCTTTTGGACCAGAAATTGAACCCTTTGTCCACAAGGGTTGTTGCAGAGAACCCATAGCAGCAGCTCCACTACAACCCTGCATCGTCACTACCAACACCTACACAATTCCACAATTCAGAACACAAATGAATATATAAAAATCAATCCATATCAATATGCAACCAACCGACCAAAAATAATCAAAAAATTCTATTTCCAGTGAAACCTGAGGGAAAATAATTTATTTTTTAGTTCAATTTTTTCCCAAAAATGAAGCAGATTATACACTATTCATTCACTATAGCTTGCTTTTGTATAACGCAGAATATTTACCAGAGCACAAAAGTGGTTTGAAACTTTCCCAAAATTTTCTCAGCGACCAAACAGAGCAAATACGCAGAAATGAATGGATAATGATTCGAATGAGATGGTTAAAGTAACATACCGAAGAAATCGTGAGAGAAAATATTATTCTTGTCCTTGAAATTGAATGGCTCGAGACGGAGCTTAAACCCTAGTTTGAAAAACGAGCGAGCCGCTCTTTTTCTGCGGGAAAATATTTAATGATTACAATATTAATTATTTCAGATTATAAAAATGAAAATAAGAGATAAAGATTGAGATTTGGGTGTCAGTGAGTGGCCAGCTCAGCTAAATGGGTAGTTTAAAATATCTTATTTTTATATACATAATAAAACTGAAAAACTTTATATTGAAATTGAAATAAGTATTAGAAGATAGTGTTTTGAGTTAGTTCAGTTAATTTGTAACGTGGTCTAAAAATGTTATACGAATTAGAATTAGATAGTTATAAACAGTTTTTAAAAAATAAAATAACAATTAATATTTATTGGAACAGTAACTCATCAATAAATTCAAAATGATAACACTTTATTAGACAATGGTAAATCCTAAATCATTCTATAAACATGTTCAGGTCGCAATAGCATCGACCAGTTAATTAAGTAACGGAATTCTAACATAATAAATTATTTTCTAATCTCAGGAAAATGTCACTTATTGTCCCCGTACCATATTCGGTCTTCACTTACTTCTCTCATTTATAGAATTCGTTATGTGAAGTCTCCGAAGTATACTACTTTTTTAATTAGCCCCAACGGCGTTAGTTTTTCGAAAATTTTGTTAACTTTTTTTTGAAAATGCCCTTGTATTTAAAATTTTAAACAGTATTTTTCAAACTTTTTAAAAATATTTTTTTTCTATAAAATAAATAATAATAAACTGATTTTAGTATTAAAAATATTATTTTTAAAAAATAAAAAATTATAAAACACAAAAAATTGTTTTTCATTTTTAATATTTAAAAAAAACTATTCAAAAAAAATAATATTAGAATCAGTTTTTATTATTTATTTTATATAAAATATGTTTTTAAATGTTTTTTAAATACTAGGCATTTTCGTCATCTTGACCAAAAAACTAACGTCGTTAGAGTTAACTGAAAATGTTATATACTTTGAGAACTTCACATAACATATTTTTATAAATGAGAAAGGTAAGTGAAAATCAGGTATAGTACGAGAGAAATAAGTGACATTTTCTCTTTAACACAACTAACATGAGAGAATGAAATCAACAAATTCATGGGCAATATATAAATTACTTAGGTAAAATGGTAAAAAGTTGATAACTTCATTTCTGAGGAGGGGCATGCATATTTTTATAAATGGTAAAAAATGTTCTAGAAATAAAAGTTATGTTGTTTGAGAAAAGAAAAAATATTTTTATAAGTTAATAATTTTATATAAAATATGTTTTTAAATATTTTTTAAATTTTTTAAATACTAGGCATTTTCGTCATTTTGACCAAAAAAACTAACGCCGTTAGAGTTAACTGAAAAGGTTATATACTTCGAAAACTTGCAATTTTTTTATTTATCACTCTGCTCTGTCTTTAGTTGTGCCGTAATGGATTAGGGTTTAGGGGTGGTCAAAACAGATAAAAGAAATAAGATATATCATGTCCCCAACATTATCAGATTTTAGTGGCAGCTGTTACATCATAGTTTGTAAATTACAACACTTTCAAAATAAGGAACATTATAGATGTTAAGATCTTAGTTCAGAATATGAAACCAAAGGTTCTTCCAACAAATCAGCACATTGAGCTTATCTTCTTCATCCTGAATGTATATGGCAGTGTCAGTCAGGAACTGGGTGAATATTTTTCATTCCACCTGAGAAAAACCTCCACCACTCTCAGCCCGGGTCCTGCACAAAAGTCCGGTATCGTCATATGGTGACCCGTGTTTGTAGGAAAATTATTCGAAATGAAATTTGAAATGACGGGGATAAGAAAATGCGATAGTTCATGCATGTGAGAGTTGTACAGTCCAATATGACGGATTACATTTAAAAGTTTTTCTGTTTTTATCTTTTAACTAAAACTTGTATGATCAAATTTTCTAATTATACTATTTTAAAGTTAAAATTATGTTATAAAAGTCTCGATTATTAATTTCAAGGGCAATACACACATTTTGCAACAAAAAGTGCAAACGACACAACACCCTTTTGCAAAAGTAAAAGTGCACCTTTTTTGCAATTTTCTCAATTATTTATGTCGTGTATTGAATCAAGGCCAGACATACAATATTACACGTTTGTCGGTTCCCTTTTATTTTACATTTCCAAGTTTAACGTTGTAATTTTTTTGAGCATATAGAATTAGAAGAAACAAATATTTCTACAGAATGACCTTATTCGGCAATGGTACAATAGACTTACTTGTGATCAGAAGGGTTTGGCATTAGTTCGTAAACGATTGTCGCCACAACATCCCTCTTCAACTGTTACAAACCATAAAACGGATCATTAAAAGAACTGATGTGTTCGTTAAAATACCAAGAACTGATTTTATGTGATGTATTTTACCTGTGTGGCTTCACCTTTGAAACCAATATATTGTATCCGACTCGTGTCGCCGCCAAAACTATCGGGAAAATGCAATGTGATATTTCCAACACTTTGGAATTTAGAGTATCTAATTGTAGGGAAAAGCACAACGGAAGGAGAAAACAATTGGTGAGGAACTTAGATTTTCCATATAGACCTCATCTACAAATACATCCCAGAACGAAGCATCTCATATACACGACAAAATGGCATGTCAATGGAAAAGGGAGGTTGGGAATAGAGTTACCTTGTCTGGTATTCTAACACTCCATGCAAATTTTCAACCAAATCCCACTCCTTCAAAAACAATATACAAAACAATTCATGCAAGACTTTTAAGTTAGTTAACCTTTAAAAAGGGCTTTTAAGTTAAAAAATGATGCAAAATCACCAACTCCTTAAGAGCAACTCCAATGGAGGTTGCTAAAATGGAAAAAGTATTACTCAATCATGGTTGCTATATTGCCATCCAACTCCAACCTAAAGCTAAGATGGTTAATACCTGAACCGCTTGCATACTTTGAGCATCAGAAAAGTCAATCCCATCTCGATTGATGAACCTAAGTTACAGAGTAGACATTTTAAGAGTTTCCATTAAATAGATAAAACCTCTAAAAGAAGATTTATATACGACCAATTCAATATATTCTACATAGATGCTAGAACGAAAAACTACTATTTCTAACAAGAAGAATTTGAACCATAACCTGACCCAACATATATTACACGCAGCTCAATCAAATAACAATAAAAATTTATTGAAACATTTTTGCTCGATCCATATCGCACTTGATTGAGCGTGACACACGAAGTAGCAGTGGCTCTTTACCCTATGTCCATTCCGTTCCCTTAAATCACCCTATTTCCATTCTCAAAGTATGCTTATGAGTTGGTTTGGCAATGGGAACGAAAATCAAAATAAAGCTAAATCACACAAAAATTAAAATGATGTTCATTCCCACTCACAAGCACATATACAAGCACGGCTTAACTAACCAGCGCACAAAACAAGCACTTATCAGTTAAATGCATTTAACTTACGCTCTCATCTTGGAAGGACTTGTTCCATCAGCACCACCAACAATTGAAATGCTCTTGATCTTAACATCTGATGTAAATCTATCACAGTCAATCCAACAAACATATAAGAAACATTTCTAAGCCAATGTTATAAGTAGAATATAGACGCTACCAGGATGTCATATATCCATGTTGAACTATGCTACAATGCAGTTCTTTAATAGAGAGCCACCCATCATATATTCCTCACTCAATCCAAAACAAATGTGTCATAATGTTATAGATTTACGGGCATGTATTACCATTGTGCAGGAAAGTAGTTAACTGGCATATAATCAATATTATTTCAACTCATATTACGCTGCAAGACTAAAAGGCTATAAAATAATAAATAGTGGAAGTATCAACTTACGGAATGAACACAAGTAGCTCAGGATCACCTTCATTGCTCTCCAAGCATTCCTGTCATGAGAAGATCATGGTTTAAATCATGAGGTTCTTTTGAACCAAGTAGTGTCACTGTCTAAAGACGCGACTTGTACATGTCTTGGTCAAAACTAGAAAGGTTTTCAAACTTATCAGTGCCAAGTTACCAACAAATCTATTGCAAGCACTGGGAGAGTCCAAAAGATTACCAAAGAAAATAACCAATTCAACAGATAGTTTACAGCATACATGTAGCAGCCTTGAGTAATTATGAGTAGCCCGCAAATATATTATACATTTACATCTAATGGGTCATTTCTAAATCTACGAAGTCTAAATGTGTCTAACTCTTGTATCCGCATGGATTTCATGCACACATCTTGATTACAGATCACTGTCTAAAATACGATTATAGTAATGATGATTCGGTAGTGCGTGTTACCCCAGATGAATCCAGCCGCTGCTCCCAAGCTTTAAAAACAGACTTAACACTTCCTGGAGTAGCCTCGTTTAGTGCATTCACCTAAAAGACGAGTAAAAAAATAGCTTCATAACATCATCTAAAGACAAATCAACTCACTTGTGTTGAAAATACAACAACACAGTTATTAAGATAAAATGATACGCTGTAAATCAGAAACCACACACTCTAGCAAAATCTCTCATTCACATGAACTGCGGTTTCTTAATGGTCTACTTTTTTCCCAAAATTAGTACATATGTCGAAAATACAAATGGGATTGATTAGAAAACCACAATAAGCACCCATTATAGTGGAAAATGAGAATCGCTAAAACAAGTCATATATTAGGCCTCACATTCCAAGCAGACAAGCAATCTAGTTAATAGCATCACCTCCACTACTCTCTTTATCTCTAACATTTGAGAGTAATGATTATTACCACAAATTCTAACACAAACCCTCATGTATACATCATGAAACCACTACAACGATTCGATAACAGAAGCCAAGCACTGGGCATGATCAATTTCACTACATTATGTAAAAAAATACCTCTGTTATTACATATATTGGCTCATCAGAAGCTTAAACGTTCGAGCAATTTCAACTAAACTGATTTGTACTTCGTACTTGATAGTTCATTTCAACTCAAATGGGGTTGTTGAAGAAAACCCCCAAGATAATTGGAAATCACAGCCACGATTTTACATAACACCAGCAAAAAATTCTAGAATCGCAATTTAATTTTACAGAACATACAATAATTCTGGAAAAGTTGAAGAAATCGACCTTCGGTAGATCTATGTGCTTGTAGAGCGACCAATCAGAAGAACAATCGTGATCTCCACAATCGTGATCGTGCACACACGCCATATCTTCCCCGCAAAACCTTCAGAGCTCTCTCTTCTCGAATCTCAGTTACGCACAGAACGGTGAGAACCGATGAAGAAGAAGAAACCAGAAGAACTAACGTGTAATTACAAAAATACCCATAGCAGAACACCTATACCAGTACGGAACTTTAGGTGTTAAACGACGTGTCGTCCGATCCTGTCGAGGTTCGAGAGGACACGAGGCAAGTCGTTTTTAATGTAGTCCGCTTACGATCTGCTGCTCCAATTAATATGACATGTCGCCTTTGTCTTTTTCACTTTCGCACTGTTTTTATCACTAAATTGTGTGCTTAAAATTGGAACTCAATAACAACTGGAGGTGATCACGGTGGATTAATCACAATCATCGCGATAATTAAAAATTAATCCATATCGGGAGGTTCTTGAATTGTGGAAACTATAATCGCAACCACAATTACAATGTACCGGTTATACTCCACTCAATTTTTAAGTTGATTTGTGATTTTAATTGGTTGATGGTGTGTAAAGGCTTCTCATGTGAGCCTTTTTTTTCAAACATATCTCATTCAAGACATCAATAAGATGGAAAGAGACAAGATATAGCATTTCTTTTAAAGGTATGGAGGCTACTTGGGACCTGTGATTTTCTCATATGTTATGGATAATTTGAAAACACGCGATTGTTGAAGACCGACGAAGAAAAAGAAGTCATGCCGATAAAATTTTGACGGTAGATGATATGAAAATAAAGGTTGTGCACGAATCATCAATGTTGGATCTAAAAGGGGTGTATTCAATTAGGATTTTAATGGATTTTAAAAGTATTTTCAAGTCTTGTGGTATTCAATCATGACTTTAAAAAGACTTTTAAACTCTTGTGGTATTCAATCATGACTTTAAAAATACTTTTTAAATTTGATGGTATTAGAAAAGTCAATGACTTTGAGTGATTTTAATAAATGGATGACAATGGATGATTTTGAGAGACTTTGTACACATACCAAACTTTTTTAGAAGTATCATCTTCAACCATGAGATTTGAAATCATTCCATTAAAATCATTAAGACTCTTTATATTTTATATGCTTGAAAGAGTCTATAAAATTATAAAAATCCATGAACTTTTAAAAGTCATTTAAAATTCTGATTAAATACACCCTCCTAAAACTAAGGCTACATATTATTCCTAATCGTCAACAGTGTTGGGCTCCACACAAGTGCGTGAGCAATAATTTATGTGAGTTTAAGTTTGTTGCGGTTAGTCATAGTTTTCAATTTTTGAAACTGCAAATTACAACAATCTATATGGCTCATTATGATTCAAACCATAATTGGACCGGATGTCCAAGGATCACTACATGTTGTGAATGGTTTGATTGTTTTTTTTTTTTTGCAGTCGGTGCAATACATCGATTAATTTTGATCATCCAATAATTACTTATTTACATATACATAAAAGAAAAGTTGTCACTTTATTCAATTTATATCGATTTAGTTTTCTAGCACGTGGTGTATATTGGGAAATAGATAAACTCGAGAAAAGGAAAGAGAGCCTCGTGTAAGGCTGTTCATGGTTTGATTTTGAACCAAATCAATCAATTCGATTTTAGTAAAATAAAAATTGATATTTAACTAGTGAAATTTGGTTTGGTTTTGAGCTTATCAGTTTATAGTTTGATTTGTCACGAATTGAATTCTATGAAATTCTTACAGTTTAGACCTATTTGACTTATCGGTTGGATTTTCTTGAACCGATTTTTATAAAATTATCACATTTTAGGCCAATTTTGACTGTTTATCTGAATTGTTTTTTGTTGACACAATGTTTTCATGCACAATTAATAATGATTGGTGACTTAAAATGAGCCACATGTTCAAATTGATCATTTCAGTTTTTATTTTGTAAACCTAATCCGAACATATGGAGTTTCGTTTTCGTTTGATATTAAACCGAACCAATTCGATTATTTTTTATTCAGTTACTTCATAGATCGGTTTGGTTATTTCTTGGCACCACTAGACTCGTTATAATGAGTGTAAACTAGCAAAAACGAGCTTATGTTTACAAGGGAATTATTATAGTGGATA
>JAYMTP010005929.1:0-12700 GCA_036897365.1 Geranium brycei | reverse complement strand
TCATATGACAATCTCTTTGCTCGATTTCTATCATTCTGTTTATGTAGTTGTTTGAGTTTGGGATCATGTATAGAGGCAAATAATATGATAAGAGTTTTGGAGTGGTGAAGAATTACTATACTTAAGTAAGTGGGTACATGGATGAGTTGTTGTGAGAACCGATTTGGTTGTACAAGGCCATCGACAAGAGGGAGTATTTCGAGTATGTTATTGACAAAGCTTATAGATTTGGTGGTGTAGGTTGGGCCATTACCTGAGTTCAGCTTGGATGTTAAGTATGTTGGTATTCAAATCATGGCCTCAAAGGTAAAGACATTAACACACATCTTTATTTTGGCATTCTCAGTGGCTATGTTAAGTTCAACTCTCATTTGCTAATTGTGCTTGTCACACGTAAACAAATCACATGGACTATGACTGATGTATCTCATTATTGAAAATTTTTAATTCAGTGTCTCAACAACGATAACCTATCTTTCAAGCTTTGATTAAGGTTATAGCCAAATCCAGGAATGAACTTTCCAACACACTACAAAAGAAGGCTTCCTCCGAGATAGAGCATATCAATTATCAACTTGCATCACAAACAAGCTGAAAATGTATGATTTATAATTGCTCTCAAATTTTGGATGTATATAAGGGATAGTAATCTTTTAGTGAATGGATCTTCCTTATGTATCCATGTAACAAATTGTATTGTATCTTACTATCCAACATATGAACAACTGACTTTACAATATATGGTTGTAGCGATTTGATCTTATTATTAGCACTTGCCTAAGTAAGTTATTATGATGCAAGCTAAGTATTTCATTATAATTTGGATAAGAAGATACTTGTGAACTATTCCATTTCGAAAGTCTCTCTCTCCCTCAAAGAGTCATTTAGTGGATTTTCAATTCAAGACAACTAGGGTGTAGCTTTGTGCGGTACTATTTATAAAATGTTATAAAACAAAATAATTAAAATAGTTTCATATGTTAAAATTTAAAAATGAATAATTAAATTGTTGACATAAGAATGCTCTTATTTCATCAAATATAATTTACAAAAAACTCCATAGATACAAACAAATACATAATACTCAAACAAGTCCATAGTCCAAATACAAACCAATGTCGTTGGAGCTTTTGATCAGAGTGCTAGCAGCTCACATATATTGGTCAACAAAACAAGACGAGCATCAGTATACTCAGAAAATTACAGAATCCGCCCGTGTTGTGGATAGAGTTGGAGTCGTGCCTTCAACGGTTACGATAGTGTAGAGAGGAATTTATGTTAACGACTAACAACAACAACACGAGTACAAAAAAACTGTGAATTTGTTTACATTTTATATAATAGTCTGACAATGTTCATATGATTTGTTGATGTTGTTAGGTTTCTTTAACATCGAGTAAACTATATTTGATGAAATAAGAGCACTCTTATGTCAACAATTTATTTATTCGTTTTCTAAAATTTTAGCATATAAATCTATTTTTATTACTTTATTTCATAAAATTTTATAAATACTACCACGCGGAGCTACACCTAATAAGATATAATGATTACTTATTTTAAATATAATATTGAGATAATTGCTTGCAAAAATATGTAATGCAATACAGCACTTTGTAAGGAATTATTGTGTTATATACTAACTCTAAAATCATGTCATGAAATTAATTTATTTTTGTTTCTGCAAAATAATGACATATTTTTTTAAATGATGAACTGATAAAATAAAATTAGAGCACAGTTCGCAATTTTTTCACCATCGGTACGTATTTTGTGTCCCGAACTTAAATGCTGCTAATCATGTCTTAATTCCCAAGAAAAAGGTACGATCGCGGCCACCCTATCGCTTTATGTCCTCTATAAGGTGATCACGAAGGTTTTGGCGAATTAGTTGAGTAAGGTCTTGTCTACTATTATTTCAAATTACAAAGTATGTTTATCACTTGACGACTGACAAAAAGACAATATTCTCAATTTATTTGAGTTACTTCATTCACTTTGTAGAAGGTCGCGGGGAATGCAAGGATGGATGGCGTTGAAGCTCGATATAATCAAGTCATACGACCGAGTTGAACGGTTGTTTTTCCTACCCATGTCGTAGAAATTGGGCTTCAGTGACATATGGGTACAATTTTTTCGCAAATATGTCAAACGAATATTTGCGCGATTTTAGAGGGCTGGTCCAAATCGTAATTATGAAAATATTCGGCATCAACCGTACCGACTTTTTTGTCACAAAAAATCTGGTGGATTGGGGTTTCATCAATTACGCAACACGTTATTTATAATTAGTTGCAAAAGTATTATATTGCACGACATATTTTTGTAATTATTCATAATTTTTGGGTAGAACATTTCACACTAATACAATATATAAAAAATACTATTTGTTAGTATATTTTTATTATCAGCGAATCAGGAAAACCCTCTGTTCTGGACCGACCTTCATGAAACCGTGTTATCGATCTTTTAACCTCTTTCTCAGCATCCCGAAAGAAAAACCCGCATGTACCAAAATTCAAACTCAAGACCTCACCCATTTAGTGTGAGCTTCTTATCACTTGATAAAGAAAAGATTTTTTTTCTTTACTGAGCAGCAAATAATTGACAAAGCTGATAGATTCCCAATCAAATGAAAAGAAAAAAACAGAAAACAAAGGAACGAGACAACATGTGACTTTAACACCTGCAAAATTAACGTTACCAATGCGTTCAACCCTCTGATCGAACCATAATATCAAAAAGTCGCGGGTGAAATGGTCGAGACTTCATATAATAATCATGCGATCGTTAATTCTAATCTTCACGTTAGCGGTATTGCTGATGAAAAAAAAACTATACACAATGAACACTCTCGCGGCGCGCCAGAGTCACCTTCCAGATTCCATATCCTCCAACGATGATCTTGCATTATACTGCAAGAACAATACCGATCCGTTGTCATGCCTGACTTCTTGATTCACGGCCTCTATTTCCATCCCGAGGCCGTTCACGGGGTGGAGAGTGTTAGTACCCGCACGCGAATCCTCCTCCAACGCTCGGAAATAAGCGTAAGGCCCCCATCCTGCAAAGAATCGAGCACAGTCGTAACAGGTCAAATTAGGGGTGGCAAATACAGTCTTCAATGGAGACCTAATGTCCCTGATCCGGTCGGTAGGGATGGAGTGACAAATTTGTATTTTAATACATATTTAATGAAAAATAATATTTTCAAAAGTTTTTATTAAAAAATAATGTTTTATAATACAAATTTTATTAAAATAAAATCTTGGCCTGGAAATTGAAAAAAGAAGAAGAAGCAAGGACGTGGTATGGGAAAGAAATAAATATGAGATCGATGAGTTTACTAAAGTATAAAAATATAATTAGTCATTCAACTATCGAGCTTCAGATTTTAGTGGAATTAGTACTTTGATAGAATCTAATCCCCATGCTGACAGTATTGTTGATAAAAAAATGTGTGACAAACATATTATGTTACCGTCATTATCATATGGGGGCGGGAAGAACTGCAGGTAACAGAACGTCGCCACGACAAGCCCAATGATCCCTCCGGCAAAAACATCCTGCCAGTGATGCCAGTAGTCATCAACTCGAGAAACTGCAACGAGCGACGCGAAGAGGAGAGGAAGGAAGAGAATGCACAGCCTTCCCACGTGCCCTCTCCGATCAAATGCTTTGATCTTCCCGGACAAGTACAAAGCCAGAAACCCTAAACCCGCAAAGGACCCTGAAACCCTACGCCAGGTCAAAATCCGACTATCATAACCCTAATCGCTCGAGGGGAAGCAAATACTTACACGAAGTGTGGCCGCTCGGGAAACTTTTGTGCCCTTCACGTATGACACTCTTCTTCCCGTGACATATCACATTCCCCCATATCCGGTCATAAACCTAATACAAAAGGAAATTCAGATTCTAGTCCTAAGGTTCACAAGTTTCTTCAAAATTTTAAGAGGAAAGCATCGAGGAACATAACATACTTCAGTTCCGTTCGGAAAGCATCGCCAGAAGAAGTCCGGTCGGGGGCGGCCAGTTGCATCCTTTATCGCATCCGTGATAACCGCGGTAACAATCACAGCAAACAGAAGACCTGTTCTTGCATACAATTGAAAAGGTCAATTTTACAGTTTCATAGGTTCTAATTCGGATTAGAGACATGAAGCTAAATAACTCGAGCGATCACCTAGTACGCCATGGTGAAGATCATACACGCATCTCCTCCGGACATAGAAAAGACTAAAAATGACGATGGGAAGCAAAACCGAATATATCTGTAAAAAAAATAAGAAACGTTAAATAAAATTAGGGTTTAGGGAACGCGGTGCATTTTGTGTTTTTAACATTTACCGGGACGGCCCATACGGGTACCGTGTTATCTTTCAACGGGTATTTTAGGTCTTCCATCATATCTTTCCCTACAAACCGATAGAATGGATGGATGGTGTATAAAACGATCTCAATCACTCCGAGCAGAAGCAATATGATCCAATCCTGCATATGGAGTTTCATGACGGATGCTCCGTGGGAATAGATTGTGCGCGCGCCGAGCTCGACCTCATTCGCTCTACCCTGATAAGCATATCAGCAAGATATTGACTTAAAGTTGGAAAAGTTAATGAAAGACATGAAAATCAATACACTTCAGAAGTAACTGTTCACAGAGAACTAAACTATCGTTCCAAATCTAACAATGGCACCGAATAAATAAACGTTGCATAAGAACCAAGTTCCCAGAAATTAGTTGAGATTCATGGGCAGAAAGCGTTTTACCCTAATTTGATCCAATCCCGTATTTTTTCAACCTAAATTGGATTGAAAACGAAAACCACCAAATAGCCGAACCTAGTTGAGATTCATAGGGTGAAAGCGTTTTACCCCAAACTTGCTCCAATCCCGTGTTCAAAATCTAAACTGTGCTGAAGTCGTCATCCATAGAGAACTCAACTATTGAACATATCAAAAACCCATATTTCAAATCTAGATGGCATAGAACCAAGTTTCCGAAAATTAGTTAAGATTCACACATTTTAACCCAACTTGATCCAATCCCGTGGTCACAGCCTAAATTGGACCAAAGTCATCGTTCATATAGAGAACTCAATTCTATAGGGCATAACCAAAACCTATATTCCAAATCTAACGATGGCATTGAATAAACATAGCATAGAACCAAGTTCCCGAAAATCAGAGTAGATTCATACATTTTAACCCAACTTGATTCAATCCCATGTTCCACAACCTAAATTGAACTGAAATCATCATTCAAAGCAAACTCAACTACTGTGGGCATTATCATAAACATGTACTTCAAATCTAACAATGGCACTGAATAAACATAGTATAGAACAAAGTTTCTGAAAATTAGAGTACATTCATACATTTTAACCCGACTTGATTCAATCCCGTGTTCCACAACCTAAATTGAACCGAAATCATCATTCAAAGCAAACTCAACTATTGGGCATTATCAAAAACATGTATTTCAAATCTAACAATGGCACTGAGTACACGTGGTATAGAACCAAATTTCCGAAAGCTAGTTGAGGTTCAAGGTCTGGAAGGGTTTTACCCCAAACTCGATCCAGTTCCATGTTTTTTCCAACCTAAATTGAACTGAAAACCCAAATGCTCACTTCCATGGACATCAACCACACTCCATTACAACAACCATAATCTCCAAACCAACAAATATTCTCCAAATCTCTTAGTTCCAACCCAAACAGCTCCTTCAAGACATAACTAGAATGACCAATACAAGGTCACTTGTCCTAAAACCCCCAAAATGACAACAAACCTCACATTTACACTCTTGAATCAAAATACATCAAAACCAAATCAAACCCACAAAACAATAACTCTGAATCCCAAAATTAGTATAATAACTAAACTCCAAAGTCAAAAGATGAACCAAAAATATAGCCATAAACAAACACCAACTATGCTTATATAATTAATTACAGAAAAAAAGAGCAAAACCAATGATTAATTCAGTAAAAAAACCTGAAATAATCCTCTGAAATTACAAAACAACCCTAAACCCCTCCAAGCCATTGCCGATCCCACACGAGGCACCAATTTTTCCTGCAAAACAAACCTCAAAAATTCCAATTCCTAAAGCTGAAATGGAACATTATTTTTGTAAAATAAGTATAAAAAAGGGGGAAAATCACAATCCCACTTGAATCAAATTTCTGATTTCAGTGAAGAAGATAAGAATCATGTGGAAAACAAAGGAATGGGACCCAGATGATGATGGTGAATAAAGCAATTATATAATAAAAATGTGAACTTTGCTGCGAAATTGGATAGAGCTTTGGTTTCTGTAGCAGCCACTCAACGAATGTTTTCTGTGTTTTGTCTGCGAGAGACAGAAAAAATGATGGGTTGGTCTGGGTCGGCCGTGGCCGTCCGATCGATGGACTTTTAACGGATCGAATTGAACTGGACACTGTCCATTTCGGTGGAGGAGACAGTAGAGTAGTGCCGTCATGACCACTTCGCGGGAACGAAAACGACGTCGTTGCGGGGATTTCCGCTGGAGACGATTAGCTACGGTTAAAAAGAATAATTAAGTTTGGTGACATTAAATATTTTTAAATTATGGCCTAATTACAAAAACAGTTTATGTTATTTTATTTTTTTTATAAAACTAGGCATAGTACGGGTAAATTATAATTAACTCTATTTGTTACGGTAAAAAAATATTTTCAACTGCTTATGTAAAATCGTGTTCATTCGTCTAAAATGACTGACTTTAAAAAAATATATATATTACTTAGTTAGATTTCATCTATTTTCAACTTCTTTGCGTGCAAGTTATTGATATTTGTGTACGAAATTTCATGCCCAAACGATTTTAGAGTTCGATTTGAGTTGTTTATCCGACTATTTATTTTCGTCGTATTGTTATCGAGTTGTAGGTTCGTAATGGCCGACTAGAAAAGAGAAAAACCAGTAAATATTGAGCAGGGCCGGCTCGTCCATAAGGCAAGAGAGACTTTTGCCTTAGGGCCCGACTCTGGAGAGACCCCAAAATACCTAACCGGCCAGCCCAATATCAAAAGGCGACCAATTTTTTTTATTATTATCTACATATATATCAAGTTTTATTATCTTAATCCAATAACATTTAAGACCAAATATTATCTATATTGAACCTCATATATACTAACTCTTACACTTATAGCGGTCAACCCAATAACATAATTTTATACGTGATTCATCTTTCACGAAGAGAAGCGTCGAAGACGAAGCAATGATGGCGTCGAAGATGAGTCATTAATGTGGAGAAGAACGAGGCGACAATGACACCGTGAAGAAAAATGAGGCGACGCATCTGTTCCTTCCCATAGTCCAAATAACTGATATAGGTTTTCTAAAAAACCCCACCTTCAAATTTTCTATAAATATCTGAAAAAATTAGATTTTATTCACTGCAATTTCATAACATGTGTTCAAATCTCATATCAATTTTCAAATTCGAGTTTTTTACTTACTCGGTCTCAAATTATGGTGTTTTACAATTTTAGAACTGAACAGATTTTGAAATTTTGAGGTTAGGATTTTAAATTTCATATTCACATTGATTTAAATTTTGAGGGTTATTGGGGATTTCTGATTTCGAATGTAAATATTTTAGGATATTCATGACTTTTAGCTTACTGGGATTTCCTATTCATATTAATATTATTTGGTTCATTTTTTTATTTTACCGATCCATATTTTTGTTTATTGAATCATTATTTTTAGTATAATTCTTACTTAATTTTTTGTTATTGTGGATTTCTGATTCATATTATTCGACTTGTTGGGAGGTATATCAAGAACAAGATGATCAAATCGAGAAGAATTATAGTAGTATGGTATTATCTTTGTTAAAGAAAAGTCTCATTTCAAATTCTTGCCTTAGACGCCTAATTTTCTAGAGATGGCCCTGATATTGAGTTCTTTTTCAAATGAATTAATCCTAAAGGTATTTTCATTAGTTTTGAATAAAATATACTTATTTTAAATATGGCAGCTATTTTTTTACCCCAAACAAAACACATCCAATTTTTTTAATTAACCATTAAATTATTCAGTTTTGTTAAAATTGAATAGGGCGTTATGGGGACTAATCAGTTGAAAATTAATCAAAAAATAAATCAGATTAAAAGATTAATCGAAAATTATAAAGAATCAATCGAGACATAGTCAAAAGATTAATCAGAACTAGTCGGACAAGTCGGGATGTTTTCTAACATTGGAATTATAAAAAGCATGGGCCTGGAGTGGGGTTGCGGAGTAGTGGACCTTAATGATTAATCGTACTCACCAAATAATGGGCCTAATGGGCCTCCTGCAAATTTAAAGTGTGGCCCAATAGGCTAAACACAGCTGTTAGATTTTATATTACTCTTAATTCAGGTTCAAATTAATGCCCATTATCAGATTATCACTAATTCATATTAGAATCAAGTCCCATTATTATTAAATTATCACTAATTCAGATTAAAATCATAGTTAATTCTGTTTCAGATCCAAGATCCAAAGTAATTACTTATTTATTATTCAATGTGAAACATGTTATAAATTAGTATAAACACAAGGCCTTAATTAATTAAGCACCAATCACAATCATTCCAGATCCATTAATTCATGATCTCCATTAACACTCCTTTCAAGCCGGAGCCTATTGTTTGACAGAATCAACCTGACAAATTAAATCACAATCAAAGCTCGTGTTGGAAATATCTTTGAGTTGATGATGCTTGTTAGAAGAGTGTAAGAGAAGCTAATATATTTTTTTAATTAATTTATTAATAATTAATAATAAAACGTTAAATATGGGTTAGGGTTGAAAGACAATTTTGTCTTTCTAATAAACATCTAATCGAATTGGATGAAGTTTACTAAAGTGAAAATTTTAAATATCTATGACACCATACATGCTAAAATGATAATTATGTGTATTAAAGTAAAAATGGAAGATACTTAGTTGTACTAAAATGTCACTGATAATTGATAATTATGAGTGAACGAATGATAATTGATTTATAAATACCTAATTCACTCGCGACACATAAAATTGGATGAAATTGTAATGAAATAAGAGAAATGCACCATCATGAAGAACTCGATGGTTGTGAGGAAACAATGTAACCATAAGATTTCACGACCAGTAATAATCACGACTATGCATTTGGCCTTTGAAAGAGAGTGCAACATCATATTTTGTTTTTTGGATCGTTCAGAGATTACGGTATATATACCAATATTATATTATAGGTCCATTAGGGTTAGCATATTAATTAGTATTATGTATTAGGGTTTTCTTATTTTCTAAGTATTAGGGTTTCCTATTTAGTTTGGTCTGGATCATGTATAAAGGGTCCTCCCCTACTGTATTAATTATTAAGAACAATAATAATATCAAAGTTAACATGGTATCAGAGGATTGGTGCGGCTGCATAATAGAGAACCTTGTTTCTGCAGAAATTAACTCAACTACGACTGCTTTGATCTTGGGAAAAGGATCGTGATGAACCAGAGAGCTTCTAATTAGTTCAAATTCAAGACGAAGAGCCATAAGAAATTACATAACACGGATTTGATTATGATATTGAGCGACTAATGTAGCGTCTGAGGGATTCTCCAATCTTGGCTCTCAGGCTGTGAGTTGATCCCAAATAGTTTGCATTTGTGAAAGAAAATCAAATATAGATTGTCCGGGCTCTTGCCTAAGTTGATAAAATTGACCCAACAGCTGAAATTTTTGAGCAATATTTGTGGTGGAATAAAGATTCTCAAGAAACTCCCAAACCTCTTTAGCGGTATTGAAGCGCCCAAAGTGGGCCTTTATTGAACCACTGCAAGTGTTGCGGAACCATATGAGAATTTGATGATTCTTGCTATCCCATTCTTCATAACAATCTTTAAATCAAGAAATATCTTCTTTATCTGCTCTGGCAGGTGGAGTAATGTCTCTAGTCACATAACGCCATAATTTCATGCCACGAAGAAAACTAGACATATCTTTTGCCTATATAATGTAATTAAAACCATTAAAACAAACGGTAGTAAGTATTGTGACCACCCTTGTCCATCTCAAACTATTTCTGTAAAACAATTAAAAATAGGGAAAATAAAATTATTTTTTTTGAACAATAACGGGCCGGAACGGTAACGAGCCTGGACAGACCGTATATCGCTACTGTTCATGTGCAAATAAAAAAAGAAGAAGAAAGAAGAAAGAGAAGAAAAGAACGAAAGCTATACCGTAATTCGGAAACCGGCACGTGTACATCCCCGTAATCTGGAAGGTAATCCCGTAATTCGAAAATCGGCACGTAAACATCCTTGTAATCCAGAAAAACTATCAGAGAAGAAAAGAAGAAAAAAAATAGTTCTCAAAGGTTATCAAAGTTCGTCTGTTTCCATCAGGACTCGCCAATGCACCCCCACTCAAAGGTTATCAAAACGTTCAAAGAGTTCAAACGATCAAAGTGTTCAAGTTCAAACTCAATTCGGTTTACACCGTATTGAGTTTGAGGGAAGCTATTAGATTATAGGTCTATTAAGGCTAATCCATTAATTAATATTATGTATTAGGGTTTTCTATTTAGTTTGGTCTGAATCCTATATAAAGGGTCATTCCCTATTATATTAATCATCAAGAACAATAATAATATTAAAGTTAACCACCAATAATGACTAAGAGTTGGTAGAGAGAACAATTCATATTGCCTTCTAGGCTGCCTAATTGGGTCTAAGTATATTTATTACTTTTGGAGGTGAATGTGCTAAAAATTCTGACTATTGTGGTTAATTTCTTATTAATACTAATTGTTTTGTTTTTTCTTTTGAAACAAGCAAAGCAATAATATTAAGAATTGTCCGCAATAAGTACAACAGAAACAATATAACAATCAATACCATATTCATCTCTAAGCTAGAGTTTAACAAGAGCAAAGATAGTTATTTACTGCACCATCTTATAACATGACCAATATACAAACTAAATAAAATAATATTGCTATAAAAAAAGTATAAAATCACTCTTCAAAAAAAAATAGTTGATATTTAGAGGCTTTATGTGTCTAAACTAACACAATACATTTTTTATATATAATTTATACCTTAATTAAATTTGGAAACTATAATTTTATCTGGAAAAGAAAAGTATGTGAATGGAAAACTATCGTTTGGTACATAAAGGCCCACCATTTTTATAAAAATTATATATTTTATTCAAACAATATTTGTTTTCAAATGATATATATATCTTTCTTGTAGTGCATAAAAATGGTGAAACTCCTACATGGTAGTTTTTCTTATTTACTTGAGTCACTTTGCAGTTTTTATCTCACAAAAGTCAGTATTTGATTGTATGATCGTTAATAATCAATCTTCTAAATATATAATAATAGATAATGAGAATTTAAAACAAAAACCTTGCCTAACTGTTGTCTATAATTACAATACAATATTTTGAAAACAAATCTTTTTTTTAACGTGTACGTTGGAGCAAATCCTCGATTATTACAGCAACATTAACATAACACGTCATGGTAGTTTTTCTTGTTTACTTGAGTCACTTTGCAGTTTTTATCTCACAAAAGTCAGTATTTGATTGTATGATCATTAATAATCAATCTTCTAAATATATAATAATGGATAATGGCTGATCAAAAAAAAAATAAAATAATAATGGATAATGAGAATTTAAAACAAAAACCTTGCCTAATTACAATACAATATTTTGAAAACAAATCTTTTTTTAACGTGTACGTTGGAGCAAATCCTCGATTATTACAACAACATTAACATAACACGTCATGTCATCAACATTAATGTGATTCTATAGGCTTAATTTATTTTTTAATAACTCCAGTGAAACATGTTATTATATATACACAAACACAAGTAGAAAACGAAGAATAGAGTTAATTAATTATCAAATTAGCCCTTAAGTCAAGGATCTACACTTACAACGAGAGATTGATTAATGATAACACAATTGTTTCATTAACACACGATCCCAATCGATCAATACTTTATTCAAGTCGGAGCATACACGGAGTCAATATTTGATATGCATATAAAAGTATTAAAACTATTATAAATATGTGACTCAAACTATACATTATAATTTAATCAACTTGTTTATTGAAATTGAGTGATTTGGTTTTTATTTAGGTTGAGCTACTGTAATTAACTTATGAGAAGTCAACTCAAATATAGCTCACATGGTCTAAATTGAGCCACAATTAAATCTATGAGTTGAAATTGTGCATTTCGATTTTTGAATTGAGCTACCTCAACTCAAGGACAAATCATATTGATTATGTCTTACTATCCAAACCGAGACCAAAGAACGGCTTATACAATATCCTAAATTAAATAAGTAAATTGGATGTATTGCTTTTTATATAAAAAATAAGAACGTAAATTGAAATATACAGAAATAAAAAACATGACGATGAAAGTATGTGAGATAACACGTAATAACTATGCTTATCACAAATCAATTAAAGTTTAATCAATAATCGACATGATCACTCTAATACCATGTATTTGTTTTTACATAAAATGACAGATTGTTTGATATTTGTTAGATATATTAATAATAATAATAATTGATGCAATGAAGCCGTGTGTAATAATACTTTATGACTACTAAATATATATATATATATATATATACACACACGCGCGC
>JAYMTP010005928.1:0-12700 GCA_036897365.1 Geranium brycei | reverse complement strand
GTGTAAAAAAATATAATTAGCGTATATTAATTTGAACCTTTTATTATAACTGGGGCAAAGTGTAAAACGCGCAAGTATAGTATGGACAAACTGTAATTAACCATTATTTATTCATTAATAATTAACAATTTCTATGTAATAAACAATAATAATTAATTGAATAATAATTAATCTATCAACCCATAAAGCTCTCCCTATCCTCTTAGCGTAATTGAACTCTCGACCTCACCACAAAACAATGCGATACTCAACCATTAGGATATCCCCTTTAATAATTATTATTATTATTATTATTATTATTATTGATAACTATAAAAATAATTGCAAAATAAAAAATTGTGGTGACTGTTTGGGTTTTGGTCGACTTAGCCGCAATGTCGTTGGAACTTGGAAGTTCCCTTTAAGGTCGAACCTGAACTTGGTTATGATGGTGGTCCTCTTCATCGGAGGGCGATGTCATTTTTCGAGCAACATGGTCTCTTCAAGCTCTATTTCTAAGAGATATACGACAGAAACGAAATAAACAAAATAGAGTGCAGGATTAGGAGAAAATAAATGGAGAGCTAGAAACCGAGGAGTGAATTTTCGGGTCTCCAACTGCCTTGACTCACACGCTGTCCACCGGAGCCACCACGAAACGAATGCATTGTTCACATCTCCACCACATCTACAATCCACATTGCAGTATTGATTAACTGCCTAAGAATATATTTTTCTCCAAACGAAGTTCCTACGGTCGTAATCAAGTTTTGTTTAAAACATCAAACTTGTATAGTAGCATTATAGATTGTAACGTGATTGTAAATTGTTCTTAATATTGATTCTGATTAATCTTGTTTATCGTTTATGAACTAACTCATTATCTAACATAAGTGTCATAGTATGTAACATCATTTTGCAAAATAATAGTTTTGTTGAAAATTGTGCCGAACATTTTTTTTTAAGGATCGACACTCTTTTAAGTTCAAAACATTTTTTTGGGGGGGGGGTCGATTTTAAATTTTTACGTTGATGACATGTTAATTCGTGAGATTAATAATATTGTTGTCAACAAATCCAAAGAAACTCCATTATCAAAATTCGAGATGAATGACTAATTGGAAGAGGTAGATTTCATATTAGGAATCGAAGTGTTTAATAACTCTGATGACATATGTTTAAATCAATCTCATCATGTTGAAAATGGTTTGAAAAAGTTTAACTGTTTTCTGATGTGGTACCCACTAAAACTCCTTATGTTATATCATACATTTGGCAACGAATATGGGTAGAAGTGTTTCTCAAATCAAATATGTTAAGATCACGTGAAGCGTAATGTTCCCAATGCATTGTACATGCCTCACATTTCATATGCAGTAAGTAGATTGAGTCGTTACACACATAATCCGAGTAAAGAGCATTAGAGAGCCCTTCGTCATCTGTTGAAGTGCTTGAAGGGTACAGTTGACTTGTCTTTACATTATTGCACATTTCATGTTGTAATGGAAGGAGTTTGCAATGCAAATTATTGGGTCAATTAGTAAAAAAGTCACTTCAATTAGTTGTTATGTGCTCGCTCCTAGTGAAAACGCTATTTTGTAGAAGTATTCAAAACAAACTTGTATAACTCGGTTCGCTATAGAATCTAAATTCACTCCTCTTGAGTTAGCATGAAAAGGTGTAGGTTAACTCACGAACTTATTCATAGATGTGCCAGTGTGGGGATGAGAGATAGTGCAGTCTCCCTACACCATAATTTACAAACACCTAGTTAAGAAAACGTCTATAATGGTTAAAGAAGACATCACATCAAACATGTTATAGTCAAACATTTTCTAAAAAAATGTAGTGATATCTTGGATTATATCAAAGCTAAAGACTTCAGGGATGATGTCAAAATATAAAAGTTGGGTGAGCTGGTAAGTTCCAAAAAATTATTAGGTGTCCTTATGTGCAGAACGTGTTTAGTTGGGCGTTCTTAGTTGTCATTATCCCTCTTTTTTTATGTGTGCATAGAAAGTCTCCCAACAAGCTCATTCACATAATAAAATAGAGTATCCTTCTGTAACTTCCCAATCTTCGGTAGGATCTCGCCAATTAACTGGTAACTCGAAAATAACAAAATTGCTCATGAAATTAAGAATTTTATAAAATACTTTAACCAAAACATTAAATTACAAAATTTGATTATACAAATTTTAGTTAAATAATATTTTCAAAAAACTTTTTATATTTTTAAAAAGAATTCTTAATTTTAAGGGCATTCTCATCGTTTTTGTACAAATACACCTATTTTGCACAAAATATTAAAGTTCATAACATCTTTTTGCCGATAACAAAAGACACAACACTCTTTTAAAAAGTGTAATAGCATCAACACATTTTTTACCATTTCCCAAAACTATAATATGTAATAGCATCAACACATTTTTTACCATTTCCCAAAAAAATAATATAGGGTGACTATAAACGGGTTTGATTGAATGTATCCGAGTGTAATTATGTATTTATAAAAATAGAAAAAATGGCACCTAGACCCATCAACTAAATACTGTTTGCACCTACACTATCTCAACTAAGAACTTAATTTGTAAACCTTCTTAAATATTTCGTTATTTCACTTAACCAACATGTTAACTTTCAAGTAAAAATGATGACATGTGATTTGTACATGATGGACTCACTTTTTTGAACGGCAAAATTATCCTTTAAATAAAACTAAATTTAAAAATCAAAAGAAATGCATGATCTTTATCGCATTTGTCTTTTAATCAAGTGCTCTTAACTTCTATGTCTCACCTAAGTAATACATAACATGGTTGGCAGTCGATGGTTCATGCTCTTCGCGGCTATTTTGGTCATGACTAGAATTGTAAACGAGTTGCCCACGCTCGATTCGTCAAGTTTTTGTGTCGTGCTTGCTATAATCGAGCTTGAGCCGAATTCGAGCTCAAAGTTGGACTCATTTAACAAACGAGTCAAGCTCAATCCTAACATTTTAAGGCTCGGTAGGCTCGCATGACGGCTCATTTAATATTTATTGAACATGTTTTTACCTTTTAAGAATATTTATAATGAAAATAAATGAGCCGAATTGAGTCGAGCCGATCTCGAAATTAATCGTTTAATATTTAATCAAATATTATTTTATTTAATACTAATTTTAACTTTAAATGAATAATTGTTATTAAAAACCAAGCGGGTCGGGCTTGAAATTCTCTATATTCTTCCGACTCGAGGTTGAGCTTAGTTGTATAAGCTCGTTTGAGCTTGAGCCCCAAACACTTTTTCACTAGACCAACTGAATTGATGCTCGATTAACCTCATTTACATCCCTAGTCATTGCAGCTTCTTGTTCCACCTATATTATATGGTGTTCATCAAATTGTTCTAATGCTTCGAGAAGCTCTTGATATGTTATCATCGACTAATACCAAACACCGGCAACTATTTAAAAATCTAATAAAATATTAAGGGCAAAATTGTGTAATATAATGACGTATATTCCAATTGAGAATCAGAAGCAGGTATTATGGAAGCTAAGAGTCTGAGGAAGGCAGTGGTGCCGCCTTCTCTCATCCCTAATCCTTCACCTGCAAATCTTCAGTCCACCCGACTCGCTCTACATGTATATACATATATATGCCTTTCTTCTTCTTCTTCTTCTTCTTTGTATATATCTATCTCTCTGTCTGTCTATCAGGTTAACGATGGCTCTTCGTCTTGCTCCGTCTTCCTCGCTTCCGGTCATCACGTCTACAGGATCCAGGTGATTTTCTTTGTGTTTTCGCCTCTAATCTCTAATATTATGTTGCGCCATTTCCAATGCATTTTCCTGGAAAGGTATTTTTGCAAAGGGTTAGCTGTATACTAATCTCTTTTGAAATGAAATTGCATGATACTAATTACTTACTGATTCCTTCTCAAAGATGCATATGGATGATTCCTTGGTCAGCAAAGGAAAAGAGAGCCTTCTAATTCCTGAACATACACAGGTACTAGTCTGAATCACTGACTGACTGTTTAATCTGTAATTGTGTATTTTACGGTATTAGCTTGTTACTTATGAGTATGTTTACTTCTTGAAGATGATGGACTCTCTATTACTTGGTCGCTGCCCTCATCGCTCTGAAATTCAGAGTCTAGCTCTTGCTGAAACTTGGAGTAAGTGGCAACTTCATTGTACCCTTGTCCCCAACACTCGAGTTGTTATAACTAATTTCTTGGGGATATGATTTAATGGAATTGGGAATGAGACACTTATTTTTGGACACCCATTTTAGAGAAGTAAGACTTACTTAGGGACGTGGGAGTCAGAGTTCGGCATTGGTTAAAAAGTGTTTAGTGTCCTCTTGGCTCCTTCCGTCTTCAAGATGTATATGTTGTTTTGTGTACTATGTAAATATAGTTTTGAAAGGCTTTAATCTTAGTGCCTTTGTCTGCTATCTTTCTTGTAAGAAAGCATAAATGCAATTGTTGAAGCAAATTGAGTGTGAAAGCACATGATAAAATATCATTCAGTGTCCATGCAATAATGTCTCTGACCATTTTACATCGTCTTTACATGCTGGCAACTTCTACGAAATTTAAGTTATACTCTTCATCGTCAGAAATATGGTGCTAGCTGGCCATTCCCTGGCCAAGCTTTCCTTTCGAGCTAAGAGAGTGTTAAGTGCGTAAAAAATAATAAGTGAGCCTTCAACTATCAGGTTGAGCTCTTTGTTGTGTTGGTTTTCTGTAGAGAGCATTTCCAAATCCGGGATATACTTGTTTTTCTCTTATTTTAAGGATTTGTGGTAGCAGCATGACTTTTCAATTTCATGTGTTTGTGTTGTGCAGGTAATGACTACTTAATATTGGGAAGTGTAGATTCTAATGGTCACTTGATTGTATCAAAACTAAATTCTTCTGGTGAAGGTATATCTTCCTTTTTCATGTTCATCAAGCTGTTGTAATTTCTGATGAAGAGTTGTTCGAAACTTAGAAGCACTTTTGTGCTATATTGAAATCCAATTCTCTGTTGTATTGTATGAAGACATGCATTCTTTATTTTGCAAGAAAATTTGTGCTGAAATTTAGGATTTTCATATTTGAGAGCAATGTTATATTCTCTAGTGTAGAATGTTATATTTGACTTGCTATATATGCTTTTGAAATGTGCAGATATTGGCAGTCTTACTTATTCAATTCTACCTCAGGATTCTGGTGTTGGGGAAAGCAGTTGGGCAGGGCTCTGCTTCAGTCCAATTCAATGGTCAACAGTATGTGTTGAATTTCTGAGTAATAACTTTTAGATGCTAGGTTTTCTTTTCACATCTTGTAGGTTCTTCTCAATGTACCAGCAGGATACCAACACACTGAAATAACTTAAACTAGCTCTTGTAGCATGCTAGTTCCCAATTAATCCATTAACCCGATTTATTTTCCGATTAGTCCCTCCCTGGAATGCCCTCTCCGACCGAACGCCTAGCGTTTCTTACAACACTGCACAAGACCTAATATTCAAAATTTGAAAGTTTCTGACCACTATATGTAGAATATGATATCTAGATTATTTTCATTTTCAGTTTAGCTTGAGAATATTACGATATAACCACTAGCTTATATTTTAGCATGGAAATATTGCTATGAGAATGAGGATTTTCTAATTTAATACATTCTATGCCTTGCTTTCAAAAGGTGCGTGCCTCGCACCACACCGTCTGATGCAATGGTCGTGACCATTATTTAGATCATCTTGTAGTCATAAATAAAATTATGCTCATTCCAACGGTAAGTTATTATGTGCATTTTAAGTTCTTAACTATCTGACTAGAGTTATAATTCTTTTTATATGATGATTACATAATTAAAGTATGTTACTTTTCCACATTTTTTCATGTTCACAAAATATCTATTGCTAGAAACCAATGAAGTATATCCATTCCCAAGATATGTTTGAAATTCAAATTGAGGATTTTTTGATTAGTCATATATGACTTCTAGATATAAAAAGAGCAAAAAGGAGCCCCCTTACCCTGTCCTTTTGTATTTCTGAATCTGCTAAGTTCTATTTATTCTCTTGGTAACTCATCTTAACTCTTCCCTTATTCACCAAATGCTCATGAATTCCAGGCTGCTGTAGCACATAGTTTTGGCCGGAGTGTTGACATTTATGACCAAGATATCCATCTCCGTACTTTTCGTACGTATGTACTCTTCCCGTGCTAAGATAAATCTTTTGTCAACTTTTCTTGCAGTCACTTAGGTTGCACATGGATATATTTTGTGAGGAAATGATGATCCCAATTCTTGTGTGGAAATTAGAGAAGATGACAACTTTTTTTGGGATCCCTATATCCGTTCCCGTTTCCACATCATCCATGTCATTCCTATAATGGGGGATTAAAATCAAGTCAACATGAGCATATGGGAGTGTTAGGGTATATGGTGATCAGAATTATGATAACTACCTCTTAGTTTCACAAAATTAAGTCGATTCCTGTTCTTATTCCCTAATTCTTTTCCAAATGCTGCATTAGTATTTAGGAAAAATTTCTTTTGATCCTTCTAGCATTTGTACCCTCACAAGATGCAATGCTGGATATCTTGAATAAGGAACTGTGCATACTATGCTCCTAATTTTTTCTGCATTTTCGTTTTCTTTTTTGGAGTGAACATTCTTTGTGCTTATGGTGCAGACTTTGGTATCCATCTTCATTGAACTTCATGAAAAATTTGGGTAATTCAAATGAAAGTTCTATATTGGCAGTAGCTGAAGGATGCCAGGTATATTTCACTCTTTTACTTTTTCCAGGATATAATATCTATAAAATAAACTCTATACCTACCCTATTTATGCCTCATCTTTTGGGTTTATTGCAGCTGAGTATATGGGATCTGAGGATTAAAGAAAATGGTGGTTGTGTGAAAAGAATTTCTGGTTCCCTTGGTGATATTATTTACACTGTCTGTAGTTCTTCAACAGGAAACATAGCAGTTGGTGGTGCTGACCGTACTGTTACTATCTATGATCCTCGCAGGTTAGTTATTACTAATCTATTCTGGATATAGAATACAAAGTGGAACCTTAGAAATATTGTCATTGGGAAAGATATAGAACTCCTAAAATGTCCTATCCTGCAATACATATATAATGAGGTATGTGAGGGTAAAGTATAATAATAATCCTGAACCCAGAAATATTTGGCACATCGGATTTCTTCTAATTTTTAACAGGTCAAGGTAAGCTTGGCATTTAGAAGCTGGGTAATATATTATTAAACAAGTTTTGGTGCTTGGAAAATGGACTCATTATTCCTACTTCAATGTAGATGGTCTGCACTATCAAGATGGGTGAACTGCTCAAAATATGAGGTAAGCCAGTTTTGGTTTCGGGCACATTTATTATTGAAAGGAAAAAAATAAGAAAGTAATTGAATATTTGAGCGCAAAATGGTGGTCAATCACCTGAGTTGTACTGTTGTACATATCACGATTTGATTCGGTTCTGGCATCAAACGATTCAAATCTGATGCTGAATAAAGATTGCATTAACATGAATAGCCAGAGTCAATACCAAGTTTCCGGATCATAGTTTGTTCTCGATTCGTGCAATTAAGAAATTTTGACTATTTTTATGGATCTAGCTTCCCGACCCATGTTGTGGCAGTGCTTAAGTTTAGAAGCTTTTTATTTCTTTGTTGAACATTTTATACATCTCCTGTGTTGTTGGATTATAATATTGCAGCTTGTATAACTTGTGTAATGTTGGTTCTGTAGATAACTGGGCTTGCTTTCTCGTCAATTGATCCCAATTATATCTATATACAAGGGGTCGATTATGAGGTGATTGCTTCTGTAGTTACTTATATTGGCTTTCTTTGTCTGTTGTCACCTTTTCACGTATTGCTTGCAAACATGGACCAACAAACTGCTTGCTGTTTATCAATTTCTTGTAGCTCTTTAGTCTACTCACTATCCTCTACATATGTGCTTTATAGGTTGGAAGGATGAAAATAAATTATTTTTTGATACTTGTTGTCCATGAAAAATTTCCCATTTGTAGAGCTATCTCGCAGGCTAACATGCTTACATGGAAAAGTGAAGGTGGTGCCTAGATTTTAAACAAGGCTACACTGGATTGCTTTTTTGTGGTTCCAAACTAAACCCATGAAACAAAAGTTAAGGATTAGAGGAAACAGTGTGTTCCACTTTCCCATTATCTTATTATGTAAGCGAATAGGATTGGGGATGGGGTGGTAAAAATAAGAATGCATGATCTCAATCCCATAATACTAGTACTAGTACTAATACTAATACACGTGTCCCTCAATTCTAAATCTTCTATCTGTAGGTATCTTTTTTCAGATTTATGGAGAAGGTGCTCTAAATTTTTGTACTTGTAAGCTGAATGACTATGTTTTCAGGTATTCTGTGGACATTGGAAAGAAAACAGCAAGCTGTTTTCATTCAGAGGAGATTCAAACTGGCTAGGATTTAGTAAGGTATCACGTTTCTTATTCATGCTCGTAATATTCTCCGAGGAGATGGAGATGGTTTCATCACATGTTTTTGATTACTAGAAAGTTGAATTGGTTTTTTTTTGTTTTGTGCTAGAATAAAGGGTTGTTTACTTACAATTGCCATGGTTCATGCAGTGCTCTGACAGGGATGTTTTGGCTGGATGGTGCGACTCTGGCAGTATCTTTGTTGCTGATGTTATACCTACATGATAATTATAATAAACTTATGATGAACTGAAAATGTGTTTGTTGTTTACAAAAGATGAAGCATATGCATGCACATAACAAGTCTCAACTCAAGAGGGCTTAGATAGTTTTCATTTTCTTTCGTCATGTATCACCACTAGTTTCTCCTTTCTAGTCTAGTCTATTTCAGTTCCCTTGCAGCTTCAAGATAACCCAGGTCTTGCATATAAGTTACCTCTACTTGTGTTGAAAAATGGCACATCATTATACTCCTCTGGTTGAGATTAAGGATACCCAGAACTCGAGAACAATCTTATGCAACTTAGAAGCACCTGGTAAACTAATAAATAACATAGTTAATTACACATTACTGCACTTATTATGACTTGTTTTACAACTTATTACACATTATAAAATTTTGAGCTCACCTAAGTTTCATATTTTACAAATTGCTCGAGCACTATTAAATTTTGGATGGATTTTTGTCAATATTCAGGGAAAATCATTCCTCCTGTCCATGGTTGAGGTTTTCATTTTACCGATTGTTTTTAATTAATTAGTGATTTATAATTTAATAATTGAGTTCTCTATCTTTAATTTTTTTTGATTTGTTGATTTATGTTAATCTTTCTTTAATCCAAATCGTAACTTTTTTTCTTCTAAAATACATTGATTCAAACCAACAAACTCAATTTATGCATGAATTTAAACATGATTTCTTCAAAATATTTTTCAAAAATTGCTTGAGCAATAATGGCTTTGAGATCTAGATATCTTATGAGCCTTCTAGTTATGTCGCTGCAGTAGATCGCCTCTTCGACCACCTTTTTCTTTTTTTCCGGCGACTTTCTTGAGTTTAGAGGATATTTGGAGGACATCAACGATGAGCGAGCACCACCGGTTGGTGTTGTCCACCAGCCTCATCGACCTCACGATAAACTTACAGTACCGCTTAAGTCTGAGCATAGTCTTTAGCAACAATGCGAGCTTTAAGATGAGCCACATAACCATCAGAGTTAAACTTTATTGCAAATACCCACTTACTTACATCCAATAGTCTTCTTGCCAGATGGTAGAGAATTCAATGTACACATACCATTCCCATGTAAAGCATTCATCTCTTTTATCATCGCCCCACAACACCAAGGTGAAACAAAGCGTCGTGAAATTTTTTGGGAATGAAAACAGACGCAAGAGAGGTAGCAAAAGAACGTGATGAGAGGGTGGGGGGGTGATCATAAGTAACAAAAGACGAAATAGGACATTATACTGACGTTTACCTTTACAAAGAGCAATCAGAAGATCATGTGCAGGATCTGTATCTAATGACGAAGAAGAGATTTGCACATGACATGTCGGTGGAGGCACTTGTTGTCTTGAATAAATAGAGCGAATGGCAGACCTGGTGGTGGAGCACATGCGCTCGGCACGCCGTCCTTCGCCACCAGATTCTTCTCCACGCTATTCTTGTTGTCTCAGTCTCAGCCTCAACAACAACAACAACAACAATCGCCGATATTTCAACAACCTGTCTTCGGCGAATGTGGATTCCAGACGTCGTTTCAGGCGCCGCAGTCTACTTCGTCTCCGAATGAGCAATTAACGACTCAGATAGCTCAGGTGGTGCCTCTTCTGTATTCTCTCCTTGATCAGGACATTCAAGTATGCTTTCCTTTATGTTTTGCTTTAGATCTGTGGACCTGCTTGTGTTTGTTCTGTGATTTAAGTTGGTTTTTGTTTGAATTTTTGTGTGCAGTCCATCGTTGAAGCGTATAAGGACAATTTTCTCTCTCTCTTAGCCCATCACTGTACCTCTTTGACGGCCTCCCAAAGAACGTATTGTCGTTCAGAGATCCAAGGCGGCGAAACGTGGCCGATTTTTCGCCGGTATCGGAGTTGTAATCGCCGAGATTGAAGATCGCCGAAAAGTTACAGGCGGTGGAAGGGAGAGCCTAATCAAGATTGGTTATGGGTTTGGCGGTGGACATGAGAATCGTCAAGAGGACATCAGCGTCGACGACTGTGGTCCAGTTCAACCATGGATGTTGAAACCACACAGAGATAGAAGAAGGTTATTTCTAGCATTTTCACAAAAAAGAACGTCCACGTGCTGGTCACGTAACTAAAAATTAACACCGTACTGAAGTGCCACGTTAGACAAGTTCAGAGTGTTCACAAGCCAATTTTATCTTATGGGCAGTTAAGTGAAAACTGGTATAATACATGGTTGTTATGTGAAATTTTCCCTTATTAAATTTATCTATCTATGATTATCTCCTCCATAGGTAGGGGTGGGCACGGTTTTGAACCAAATTGGTTCCGGTTAGAATTGACTCAACCTGACACTATTGATTCTCAATATATAGAAACCAAATCAGTAATCAATATGTGAGAAATAGTTTGGTTTTAGTCAGTTCGATTTCAGTTTTACTTGGCTGGAACCAATTAATTTTCGATCTTGAATTCATGTTATATTTACAAGCCGAATTTGAACTCGATTTATAGTAAAAAACATTGAATTTGCAATTACAAAACATACTGCCGAAAATCTAATGTTTAAATTTAATTATTGCAACTCGATCGAAATATAAAGTTTGCAAATGACATAATAATAAAAGATAAATAATATACGTGAGTGGACGAGAAGCGAACACGTGGCGATGCAAACTGATTCGGTTCTTATTGGTAAATTGGTGGTTATGAGTTTTGAGAAACAAAATCAAACTAAAGTTGAATAGTTCTCTCAAATTCAAAATTAAAACCGAACTATTAACCACAAAATTGATTTTTCTATTCTAAGTCTTGTTTAGTTTTCGGTTTGAAATCAGTTGCAGGTCTAAAGTGTCCACCTATGCCTTTTAGGATTTGAGAAGGAAAGGTAGACCATTATTTGGATTCTTGACTACATATCGAGTGTGAATGAGAATCTATTGGTATTTGTGTAATTTGAGAACGTGAATGAGAATTTCTTGATATTTATGTGGTTTAGTTATATTTTATTCTTATCTCAATCGTCAAAATATCTGATAAATTAAGAAAAATATGACGCATACCATCGCACTTTTATAAGAAAGTGTTTTATAATTTGTTAATGACAAAAATATATTGCGAGTTTTAATCCGTTGTACAAAATGTGAGAGTTTTAATTTGTTGTGCAAAATGTGTGTATTTGTACAAGCATATGAATTTGTCCTTAAAACTAAAACTTATTTTAAAAAAAAAAAAATTTTCTGAAAATATCTCTTAATTAAAATTTATATAGTCAATTTCATTATTTGATTATTTTTAAGTTAAAAATTATTTTACAAAAATATTAATTCTTAATTTTAAGGAAATTTCACTATTTTTTACAAATATGTACATATATTTTACACAAAAAATCAAAATTCATAATACTTTCCTGCTAAATTATGTCAATTTTCTTTTCACATATTGGAAAAGAAAAATTGCAGATCTGACTGTTTGGAAAAAACAACTAAGATATGTTTTTTGTAAAAACATTTTATATCAAACTCTATCTATCATAATATATGTACTTAATTTATAGCAAATTAAAATGTTTTAGAGTGGTCAACTTAGGTGTGCCAAAAATGGCTCAGTAATTATTGCAGTAAGATAGTGTTTTGCCTCGATAGAATCGTATTAGCCACTTTTGAAACATTGCACATTGAAAATACTGACTCATCACTCATGATTAATTATTGATAATACGTACATAATAATCAATGCTAATCATAATTAGTTCCTTTGGTGGCATTAGCATTAGCTGCAACATTCCGATTCCCCTATTGCTATCTTGTTTTCCTTATGCTCACACTTTTATTTGATCCTTTCCAAAAGTCGCCTAATTACGTAGCAAATTAGACTAAGTACCAAATCTCTAGCAACCGTGTATTTCAAGCAAAATGTTCAATCTCAAATCCAATGCTTGGAGTACAGTATATATATAAAGGATGGAGCAATATGTTCAGGGGCAGATCCAGAAAATTTTACAGGAGGCAAAATTTTATATTAAAATTTTAATTAATTAA
>JAYMTP010005927.1:0-12700 GCA_036897365.1 Geranium brycei | reverse complement strand
TTTCTAGTAGGGGCATTCAAGCTTAGATCTGGTGGTCTTGTGCATTCGTGTGTACTTGATAAAGGGAAAGACCGATTCGGGATTCCCACTTTGCTGATCCGGTTCAATAATTAAAGTATAATTTTTTTTATCGGGTTTTCGGGGCTAGAAACATGATATCTTGGCATGCATCGATCCTAGGGCGGGTTCAGGGTAATTAATATTATTTTTTATCCGCTGCGTATTATTGATTTTGAACCCTCCGAACCCCAACAATAAGCATCCACAATCACTTCCCAAAACCACATACCCACAATTTGGGTCCTCCTTAAACACAATACAGTGCTCGGGAACAACAGGTAAAGTACAAATTGGAGCCAACCTCTATTGTCATGGTCTTCCTCCGCGTAACCACCACAACTCACCCATCAACGCGACACTTCGAGACCCAATAGTTGAGTTAGGAATTTGGTCGACCCCATCTCCGTCGACGAGGAGATGGCGGAGACATCGAGGGAAGCGGCGTAGCGGAAGACAATGGAGCGCTGATTCTCATCAGATCTGGTCAGAGCCGATTCTCCTACTTCGGCGTCTCACCAGGACAGAGAAAGCGAAGTCGCTCGGGTTGAAGAGCGGCAAATCGCCGGGGAGCCTCGCCGGAGACCGATTCCACGACCAGTGAATCACCTCCGCCCGCCTAGTTCGTCGCCGGCGAGAACGAGCTCGTCGCCTGGAGCGACGGTCTTTACCGGAGAACAACAAACTTCAATTTCCAATATCTGATTTTTGTCATTGAGATTTGTAACAAATTTCAGATAAGAACTTAATGGACTTGTGAGACTTAGATCTGGGCATATTCGATTTGTTACCAAAATTGAATTGAATAAAATAAAGCTAGAATAGAATTAATGGCATGTCGAAGATGGATGTTGCAGAGATGGTGTTGAATATGGAGGATAGATGATGTTGAAGATGGAGGAGAGACGGTGTTCAAGATGCAATAGAGAGAGAACTGAGTGGGGGCATTTTTGTCATTTTGAAAAAAATTAACAGCAAACTGAGTTAAAATTGACGAGAATGAAAAAAATGTAAAAAAAAATATAACTAGATAAGTTCAAACAAAATTTTATAAAATAGGTATAGTAATTTGTAAAACAGTTCTAACTAAATATAATAAATTATAATTAACCTTTAATATCATTTTTAATTTTTATTAAATTATTATAATTTTAATAATTATTAAGAACAATATTTATCATTAATAAGTATTATAATTGATGAATGATGAATAATGACATCAATTTGATAAATAATTGAGGGCAATTTCAATTTTTCACACAAAATAAAAATTTATCCTTCATCATCTATTGAGTTAAAGTGTAAAAAAACACAATTAGCTAACCTTAATGTAATCTTGTTTTTTAGTTATAATAAAGTGTAAAACGAGTGTGGTAAAGTGTAATTAACCAATAATTTTAGGGGTTGGGCTGTGACCCATGGGTTTGAAAATGGTTGTCGGGCCCTGAGAGTGAAGTTGTGGAATTCTCTGGAACAGAGGAGAGTGGGGTTTAGGTCGGGTTTTGAATCGATCTCCATCAAGCTTTGCCACTTCCTCTACTCATGAATCATTTGCTGGTATCTCCCTCTCTTTCAATAACACTTGACCTATCCTCTAACGCTGCTTGCTAATTTGATTTTCTGGTTGCCAGAGAAACAGACACTCCCTCCTCCGTGTGGGTGTGGCTGCAATTGCAACTGCCACCGCCGGCTCGGCTCTCTTCTGCGATTCTGATTCCGGTGAGTCCTAAATCTTAATGCAATCAATCATGCTTTAAATAGAAATAGTGCTTTTGTTTTTGTTTCTGATTTGTGTGTTTTTAATTATAGAATCAACTATATCCGTGTCACTTCCTGCACCATTCCGTGAATCATTGTCCCTGCCATGGCGAATTGCCTTACAACATACCTACACACCAGCATTTATGTCATCACAAGGCTCGCATTTTGGTCTGTCCTCCTTTTATTATTCTATTATCATTATGTTCGTTTCATTCATGTGGGGTTTGATTTAAACTTGATTGTGTAATTGTAGGAATGCTTCCGTTGTTTTCTTCTAGAGTTAGTCTGGATCCGTCCCCAGATGTGAAGAAGGAAGTTCCCGTGGATGTTGGAGGTGATGCGAAACCGTGTTGTAGATGCTTGACCAGAGACTCTATTGCCAATGCAGCTGCCAGGGTTGGTCCTGCTGTCGTCAACCTCTCTGTCCCAAGAGGTATAGCTTTGGTGATTTGCATCTTGTGGCGCTGTATTTTTAGGAACAGGCTAAAAGATTTGTTTTTATTTATGATATTCCTGTTTTGTAGGTTTCCATGGGATCACAACAGGAAAGAGTATGGGTTCTGGTACTATCATCGACCCAGACGGTACTATCCTAACTTGTGCTCATGTTGTGGTTGACTTTCAAGGATTTCGAACATCGTCCAAAGGGAAGGTTAGTGCTTACAACACCATACCAGTCCTCCAGTTAATTGTTTTACTCTGTATCATATAGCAGCAGTAAGAGTACAAGGTAAAGATAGATGGATGTAAAAATTATCAGAAAGCATTCATGAATGTATTGATGAGGTTTGCAAAATACTTGGCATGTTCTTTGTACTTTTCCTTAGAATTTTTCTTAGAACAAAGTGTTCAAGGCAACCTTTTGATACATGCTACTAATCTCATAATCTGTGAATGGAGTTAAACTCGAGAGCATTGGATTAACTTAAAACCTAATGTGCCATTGCTTTACCTAGGTTAATTTTTGAAATTGATTTATATTTGTTCAATAGAAAATCTTCTGCAGTCTTTAGTGAATGATTATATTTGTGTACGAGTACGACCAAGACTTGTCGTCAAATTTATCCATTCTATCTAATTTCTGGATCATCTTTGATAAATGTGGCCATATTAGACATCAGTAAACAGATCAAAATTTAATTGTGATCTGCCATTTCATGCTTCTCTAAATTTCTACACATGGTATTAGTAAATTGATAATTATCGCAGGTTGATGTAACCTTGCAAGATGGACGGACATTTGAGGGTACTGTACTAAATGCTGATTTACATTCTGATATTGCTATTGTAAAGATCAACTCCAAAACTCCACTTCCAACTGCAAACCTTGGTTGTTCAAGTAGTCTTCGTCCTGGAGATTGGGTGGTGGCTATGGGTTGTCCACTTTCCCTTCAGAATACTATTACAGCTGGTATTGTAAGGTGTGTATAGAACTTCATGTTGCTTGTATTACTTGGCCTACTTGTCCTAGAATGTACTTATGTTTTGTCTTGTAGAATGTACTTATGTTTTGTCTTGTATGGATGTTGGATCATAACCGACAGTGGTTATTTATGTTTTTTTTTTTTCTTTCTTTCTTAAACCTAGTTGTGTTGACCGTAAAAGTAGTGATTTGGGTCTCGGAGGAATGCGGAGAGAGTATCTACAAACAGATTGTGCAATCAATGCGGTATCTCTCTCTCTCTCTCTCTGCTGTGTATGTTCGGATGGGGGGTGTGGCTGAGTGGATTCACAGAAGCTTAAAATCTTCTCCTGAATGATTGGATGTATAAAAAGTATGATATTAACATGAAATGCAGTTTTACTGATGAATATATTGTTGGCTTTTATCGCACTTTTGAAAAGATGGATGATCTTCGTAGCCCTACAGTACCCAATTTGAACATTCAAAATAATAAATAAAGTATGCATATCTATTACTATTTGTAGGCATGTATACAATAGGTTTGAAGCCTAGCGGGCTGGCTTTGTGAAATTACTCACTATTCCTTCTATCTTCACACCCTGCAATATTGGTTTGGCTTTTTTGTTCAAAACCTAGTAAGTTGCTGTGCCAGGAGTGGTGATAAATTTTACATGTTCACACATGTGCATTTTTTTTGTATGTGACTTTTGCTTCTAGCTCGGATATGAAAGGATTTTTTTTGTCATTCTATTTTTGCTTAGGGAAATTCTGGGGGCCCTCTTGTTAATGTTGATGGGGAAGTTGTTGGTGTTAATAAAATGAAAGTATTGGCCGCAGATGGATTGGGTTTTGCCGTACCAATTAATTCAGTTACTAAAATTATTGAGCACTTCAAGAAAAGCGGGTATGTGTTTATTTAATTGGATGCAACTATTTATTCTACATTTTGAACTTGTTGCTCCATGTAACCTTCTAATTTTATCAAGTGAAATTTCCCAGTCTGTCATGTATTAAGTGAAATTTCCCAGTCTCTCATGTATAAACTTTGGAGATGAAAACTGATAATTTTATGCTGCTAGGTCTATATGATTCACAACATTGTTAGGTCTATATGATTCACAACATTGTGGACAAGAATTTGAAATTTGTATGCAGCCTACATAGCACTGATCTGTGTTGCTCACATATGCAGTTTTTGCCTTCGGTTCATTAGATTGTGTTTTGTTTTACTATGGTTTAAATTTGTTTGGTGTACTAATCTTGTAATAAATGCTTTGTTATGTGTGACGAGTGTAATCATCAAGATAGATTCATAGCATGACGTCTTTCCGAGAGTATATGTGATTCATCGTTATGCTGTGCAGGCGAGTTGTCCGGCCCTGGCTTGGATTGAAAATGCTTGATCTCAACGAAATGATCATTGCTCAGCTCAAAGAAAGAGACCCTAATTTTCCAAATGTTAGTGAAGGCATTCTAGTGCCTATGGTATGTTTTCTTGTCTCCTTTTAATTCATCCACATGCACTTCAATGGCTTTTGGCAACATGTTGGCATGAAATGCTAATCACTAACTCTTGGCGATATGTTGTACTTTCACCTGACAGAGTAATTGTATTTTCAAAGGGCAATGATTAAATATGAGGTGGGATTAGCTTCTATTATGTTTGGATTATCAAACTTGTTTGAGTCCTTGTTCAGTGTACTCAATGATGAGAATGAGGGATCTTTTACCCACATATCCCACTTATTGAGTAGGAGCTTGTACTAAGTAGTTGCAATACTCCCTTGTCCCAACAAAAGAGTCTCCTTTCACTATTTGCAAAGATGAAGGGTTCATTTTCAGTATATGACCATCCTAGCCCACCCCCAAAGTGCTCTCAGGTCCCTAATATTGAAGCTGTTATGACTAGTTTATGGAAGAACATTATTCGTAATCAATGGTTAAATAACTAACTAAACCACACCCACTAGAAGGATATAGATATTTCACTTTATCGTGCTAGATTGTAATGCAACATGAAGTATGATTGATGTCATCATACAATCGTAAAGGATAATGTTGATGATTTGGTGTGTGAATGAGTAGGTAAGCCCTGGATCTCCAGGTGACCGTGCAGGATTCCATCCGGGTGATGTTGTCATAAAGTTTGACGGGAAGCCTGTTGAGAACATCAAAGAGGTAGTGCTTCGATTTAGCATTCTAAAGCAACAAGTTTGTTATTCAGCCACATAGAATTTGGTGTTAAGTCAGTAGTTTGATTGCACAAACATTGTGTTCATCTGTAACAGGTAATTGAAATAATGGGGAATAGGATTGGAGTGCCATTACAGGTGGTCGTTAAAAGAGCAAAAGATAAAGTGGCAACATTGACCGTAATTCCAGAGGAAGCCAATCCTGATATGTAAAATACAAATTGTAGTTCTTGAGTTGTATGTATCGCAGCCTTCTTCGTGGCTCTCTTACACTTAGATTGAGATGCTTCCATTTCCATTTCCATTTCAATTTCCATAAACTCATCAATCATAATGTGATATCATTTCATATATTCAATTAAGTGATCTTACACCCTCATTGAGCACAACTTTAACTCAAATACGTCTCTCTTCGGCCTACGCAGTCTAAACCCCATACAAGTGGACATGTTAACTTAGGCATACATTCTACTGTAAAAAAAGATGCATATCAGGAGAATTTGAAACTTATTACTTGGAGTCATTTTCATGGGATCTAACATGTGACGACAAGTAGCAGCAGGAACTACCCTCCTCTAAAATAACAAATGGACTATCAGAGCCAGACTAATGGCACAACAGTTTAAAGTAGGGGATGTAACAAGTCAAGTCAGTTATTTAATATTAACATACATCAATAATATTACATAGCACAACAACACCACTAGCCCTGCCCTATCTTCATTGACTCGCATAATTACAACTTAAGTCCTCCTAGTAAGAACAACAGTAATATTAACAGTCTTTGCCACCCAAAAGGGAGCGAGCATCTGCAACACTTTAGAAAGTCTCTTCTGGCTTCAGGAAATTGTAATACTCAAGCTGAGTCATCTCCCCACCACTCTCTGGGTCAAACTGGCATCTATGGAAGCTGCATTTACGATCCAAATTGCACAATCCAGACCATCACAACCATCAGAAAAAAGAATAACTGCCAATGGTAATAATGGAACAAAAAAGGGGGAAGCAGATCACTTATTAAGTAAAACAGGTCAACACAACTTTCCTTTCCTCCTTCAGCAGGATAATATAAAATGGTTCTAATAGGTACTCATACATATTTAGTCACCAATTCAATCTAGTCACATGCACATTAACTAGACAAAGGTTCTTTTTCTTGTTTTGATAGGCAATAACCACAAATATTGTTTTAAATTGAAGTATTAGTTGTATACCGTCACCTGCTGGGACTTGAACCCTGGCCAAAACAAGCCAAGGACCAACACACTTGACCACTTTGCAAGTAGTCCTTGGTAACCACTCAAAATTCTTACTTTGTTATCATTCTACGGTGCATGGATGCTACAGCTAATCTCAAAGTATCGACATTGATAATCTATTTCATTCCCGGTACGCATACTCTCCAAATACTCATCGGATACTCTATTTATGTATCCTACAATTTTCTGGAAAAAAATCTAATCAGCAAGTGTCAAAACTTGCATGCCCTTTAAGATTTTTGAAAAGAATTAGGACACATGCCACCTTTAGATGTGGTGATAAGCAAAATAGAACATGTAAAGACACATAAACAAACACAATGAGCTTCCTTCAATGACTTCTTACTTTCAGTATTTCAAATTCTTTGGATAATTTTTCTCAGCTTCTCATCTTCTCCAAGTATATGTAAAATCAAAACTTCACTTCTAACTCTCGCTCTTATCAATTGATGCACAAATTCAGTGTAATTCTCATGTTTTGATTTTAAATTCTCTCATGATGCTTATGTCTATTTCTAGTAAATGAGTGCACATAATTATATGTATTAATTTAACATATGTAGTTATATAATATGTTCATAATGCATATCTCAAAGAGCCATGTGTTAGAATTAATAAAATTGTCATGTTTAGTGTGTCCTTTACCCCGTATCTATTGTCTGTGCAACACAGTTATTATTCACCCACATCAGAGGGATGTTACATCAAGTTAGAGATTACTCTAAGGCAGGGCCAGATTTTTTATTACCTTCCATCCATGCCAAGAATCACGACTGTATTCTTTTGGTGGCCAAAAGCAACAATGTACCGCAAACCTTCCTGCATCCTAAACTGTGCAACCGACCACTCTGAACTGAAATACCTGGGTAAAACACCTGCATATAATAAGCACTGTTAGTTTAGTTCCAACAACTAATCTATCAGTTATTTCAATTGAATTAACCTAAATTTGGTGACAAGTGTGCACTACCAGACCAATTAAGCTGGGTCCAGAAGTTATAGTATGGCCCACTCTTTCATACTATGACATTGACTAGGACTACTTGAACATGTGGACATGGCACATTGTAATCCGAACAAGTGCTCATTGCTCAATTATTACTTTCCAGTATCATTTGGATCAAGAGATAGAGAACTTTCTAGACAAAGCTCTTATTAGCATGGAATAAAAATTAACTAGTAGGCTTCAATTCCTCTTTGAAAATTCAGAAGAGCATACAGTACTCCACATTATTACCTCTGATGAAAGAAAGAGATGAAATGCCTGATGGAGTAGATAGATTAGCTTCAGATGAAGTCCGTGGTCTATCAACCCCTAATGATCCTGAATCAACCTTTAGGTTGAACACATGGACAGTTCCCTTATCACTGGAGACGGCTAGCCACTGTGCAGTAGAAGAAAAGGCAAGACTGTATATCTCTGCTCGATCTGCACCCCTCCTTACCTATAAAAATGTCCAAGTTATTTTAGTCAAAGTGGGATCACACAAAAACTTGCAGCAATACCACAACATAATCATTCACATCCATGGCAATTAAAAGAACAAATCATATAACCAATACACGATTTGGGACCACTGTGGTTGGCTTAGTAATGAACCTCTTGAGAGGTCAAGAGTTCAAATGCTAGTGGGTACATTCTTGGAGGCAGGTTGGGGTTAGGGCTAGGAAATTTTTCTTCAATTCATTTTAATCCTATATTAGTAGGAACTTTTCTCTTGAGCAACTTTATGTGCAAAATGACAACTCTCGAAAATTAGCATAACAAGTAGAGGCAAAGCACCAACATGAGGCTGAAAGCAATTCATGAAGACCTAAACAAGAATTTGGAGCTACTAAAACACAATCAAGGGAACAAAAACATAAGCATGATGCATCATAGAAAGCAACTAATCAGACAACCCTCTTGCAAGGATTGTGGGGAAAAAGTGCAATTTCCACTTAGTTAAGTAAAACCTGTTAGCTTTAGCAATTTGCAAGTAATTTGCAGTATGCAGAGAAGATGGTATACCTCCTGCAACAGTGAACCGTCGAGGGTATTGAAAACTCTAACGAGAGTGCCCTTGCTGCTGGAGGTGGCCAAGAGCCTTCCATCCTGGGTAAGGGCGAAGGAGGCGATCCTGGAGTCATGGGCCATGATGAACTTGGTTCGCTTGGAGCCGTAGTGCTCGACCCTGACCTGGCCTTTCTGGAGGCCCGGGCAGGCGAGGACCATGGGGCCGGAGACGTGGGAGACGACGCAGAGGCCCTTGGGATTGGCAATGGTCTCAATCTGGTGGAGCAGCTTCAAATCGGCGAAGTTGTAGACGAAGATCTTCTGGAGGAGGAGGACGACGATGCGGTCGCGGCGGAGGCGGACGGCCTTGACCTCGGAGCGGAAGGAGAGCTCGCCGATGCAGCGGGACTGGTGGTCGTCCCAGATCATGACCTTGTTGAGGGGGTACTGAGGGTCGGGGCCGCCGCCGACAAGGGCCAGGATGTTGCAGCGGAAGAGCATCTCGACCACGCCCACTCCGCCGGAGTCCAAGTCGCGCCGGAAGATCTCGCGGAAGGGGTCGCAGTTGTAGATGCGGAAGCCGTGGTCGGTGCCGGTGGCGAAGCACCCGGAGTCCTGGTTGAAGGACAGGTGGAGGAGGGTCGGGCTTGGGGACTCGGAGGAGGGCTCGGCCTCGGCCTCTGCTTCGGAGTCGGAGCAAGGGTTCGGAGGGAAGGACTGAGCCATCGCAGGGACAGGGATAGGGCTAGGGTTAGGGTTTGGGAAGGAGGAGGAGACGGTGGTGGACATTGACGTGTACAGGAAGCTTCTGGAAATTGGGGGTGAGGGACAAGGAAGAAAGAATAAAGGAAGAAGATAAAGAGGCTTGTTTGTACACACATCTACTTGTCTTGTCCGACTGGTTTGTTTGGGTTTGTGTTTATTAATTAAACTAAGGTGGGGCCGCGCAATGCGCGGAGCTACCGTTGCGGAAACGATTTAAAATATTTTAGTGAAAAATAACATAACATAAACACAACAGTACACGTTAAGAGAATACTCACATGCGTTTAGAATATATGATAGAATTGACATCGATTTATACACCATGTTCATGAACGCAATTAGAATGTAACGCATGAACATAGCATACAAAATTGAAAATGGAAGCGACGAAATACAGTACACTTAGCAGCGTGCGAGAAAGCCTGTCACGCTCAACCACCCGTAAACAACACCACACCAAATAATAACTGACAATAAGTCGCGTTATACGTGTCCACTCTACACATGTAGACAATGAACAAACTTACCCGACGGAAACGTGTGTCACCCCATAATAATAAAATACTAATTCCGATCATGAAGCACATAAACTCGATGTCTTGAAAAATATATAAATTAATTATAAGTTTACATACACGAATAAACAACAAATACTTGAAGACGACAACACATCAAACAACTAATATCTATCCATCACCGCCAGTTAGATTGATGTTTCTAAAAACTTCGTGATACACGACATTTTTTATCATGTACCGTCGTGCACGTCTTCATCGACATTCATCATCGTTAGCCCATTGCGTGATGTAACTCGTAAAAATAGCGACATACAACTAACCATGTGCGAACACCTTGCAAGAATAGGCATTAAACAAGACATGTATGTTAACGCTAAACGATCAGGAAAATAAATAACCCAAAAAAATTGCGATGCCTAAACTTACTTGTCTCGGCAAGTAAACACAGACATGATCAAGAGAAGAGTCTTGACTATTATTGATAGTCTTTGCAAACCATGGGGCTATTGACAGTTGCCTCTAATTGAGCTTGAACGACCACTTCACATCATTCGGCGACATGATAATCCTAGGGATGGTAACATTTTTTTCCTTTGTGACTCATTGTCATTATATCTACGCGAATAAACCATTTCCCGATCATCGTTATCACGAGTCTAGTCTCATTGCACAATCAAACATTCAGCTTAAGTCTCTTTATTTTCTCTATTTTTAGTTTCTATTAGAGAGTGTCGGCTATGATTAGTATCAAATTTGTGTGGGTAATTCAATCACGGGAACATATAAGACTAAAGTTAGTTATATGAGTTAAACACTAAACTTACCTTCATGCATAAGTTGAATATAATTCATTTTCAAGTAGTAACATATAATTTACTTGGGTGTCCGTAAGAACCAATGTTGTTGAGCTGGCTGGGCGAGGCGATGAGATTGGTTCCGTGTGTTGAGAGGCCTTGTGTGTTCTTCTCCGCTCAGGTAGTTGGTGTGCCAAGACTTCGTGTGTCTGCATTAGGAAGTCAAATTAGTGAGAACTCTATCAATTAACTTTCCCTTCTAATCTGAAACCAAACTTTAGTTTTTTCGATGTTTTAGATTCAATTGATAAACCAGAGCTTGCTTCCACACCCATCCAAGAATAACCATTGAACAAAAAGTGTGTTAAATATATGTAATCAAATGAAACATAGCACAAACCAAGCATCGATTCTTTCAGTTTCCCCTCCGAGCAACCTTCTCGGGTAGCACCATTTAGATGGTATGCAGTTATACCTGAGGGACTTAGTTATCCCATATGTACTGCCGGCTTTTAAGCCGGGCTTACAACCAGGACCAGGAGGAAATGCCCAACCCAATTCCTGGATTCAGGGCTCATAATCGATCCTCCTGGGATCTAATCGGTAGTCTCCATGCGAGGGTGCATAGCTTCTTTTGGTGGATATTCCATCCAGCCCCAGATTAACACCACGTACCCGGGACTGCTACGCATCACTACACAGAGCACAAAAAGTGTGTTAAATATATGTAATCAAATGAAACATAGCACAAACAGTATGTAACAAAAGCACAGTAATATAAAAAGCAATATCTAGGGTTGTTGATGTGGCATGCTTCAAATGAGGCCTTTTCCCACTTCCTATCTTTTCATCCATGCCTTGGAGGGCAGCCCAAATTTTTAGTGTACATTTATTTATATATTTACCGACCCAAGATAGTGTATATGAGTGCAAATACTTCCAATTGATTAAAAGATTAATTACCAAAATCAACGTACCATTCAGCATATTGGTTGTAGAGTGATGCCAAGAAAACTCTTCTAGCTCCCAAATCAATATATGCACTCATGAAACCATGCAACATCAATGCACAAGCCCTATTTGTGAGTGCTATATCTTTTTCACGCCAAATTCAAATATCATATACTTCTACAATCATGTCCGAACTCGAAAAAAAATATCCATCTCTTTGCATATATTTCAACTTTATGCAAGCAATTTTATCCCTTTTCCATTTAATAAATTCCAAGGTTCCAAATAATCACGAAAAATGTTACTTCAGTTAGTTAAACTCTAAGAAGATAAAGTGTATAAATGTGTTCAATCAGAATTTTATAAATGATCTTCCACGACTTTGACCGACTTCATGAGCCAAGTTTTATGCTATGGAAGGCATTGGATCAAGGATTCAACAATACCACCTCCAACCATTAATTTAGTCGTCGACCTACATAAAGGAAAGTACCAACCAAACATAGGTAAAACTTTTTAATTTTTGTGCCTGTCGCATACTCAACTTACTGAAAATTGATATTAGTCATATTACCTAAAGTCCATATTATTCCTACGATGATATACAAAATATCACAACTTGAAGCCAAATCTAAGGACTTCTATGTCATCATGATTGCACATAGTAACAGGAATAGCAAAAAGACAACTCACCATAAACAATCCATAAACCGGTAAAAGTGGAGGGCCTCGTTGTGTTCTCAGTTCTTCAGCACCAGAAGATACGTGTTGGAGAGCGAGTGAGTACCCATCCTTCATTCGAGCCTAATAGAAAAACAACAAAACCCTCCCTCAATTTCAAAATAAGAATAAACCAAATTTACAAAATAAAAAACTCAAAGTCTCCAACCTATCCAAGTTATCCATCACAAGGAACAACTCAAAATTTTAACTTTACGTCCATTAACCACAAGAACCTTGTTTGGATACCAAGAAAACTGAGTAAGCAAACCAAATATCTCC